>SNQJ01S0006955.1:18126-53347 GCA_010110895.2 Picea sitchensis | reverse complement strand
TTGGATTATATGGTTAAAAGGGATTAAATTGCTCTATTACTGATTCACCCCCCCTCTGAGTAATCCAACACTAGCGTGGGTGGTGCTATATCGGTAAAGGTATTCTCCTCCGAGCTTAGTTGGCTCTGTAACTTCTGCAAACTCGCTCTCTTCTCTATATACTTTGTTGCTTTGTGTTTTTCTCAACTTCACAATAACCCTTCTCATCCTTGCGTGCTTACCTTATATAATAATTGTGTGAAACTTCTCATAGACGTTACCCAACTTGCGTTTTGAATGAATTGGCACTTCCGCGTACTTGCCATTGAATTCCCTTGCCATCGCTAGTTGGCACGACTAATGTGGTGTCTCGTCAATTGTTCTTGTCATTCAAGTTTGATATTCGTCATTTGTTGGTTCTTATTTTGTGTACCCATCCTTTCCTTTGTTTCCTCCTTTTAGTGACAGTTGGTCCTTTCTCCATGGCGCTAGCATTTCCGAGTGCACGTTCCCATTCTCTTTTCTACGTGCTACGCCTTTGTTCCTATCTTTTGATGTCCTACGCGGTAACCCCTTTGTTATTTATTTTTTATTTTTTTCAAGTGCTAGGAGGTCGACTGTCCCTATACAGCTTCAGTCGACTCCCATTGATCAGTCCTATGAGTTATGCTCCTCCTAAATCCTTCCGTTATATAGCTCCCACATCTATGACAATATTTACTTCATATGGTCCCAACCAATGCTTTCTGAGTTTTCCTAGGTGCTGAAGAGATATATTGTCGTACACCAAGACTAAGTCTCCCTCCTTGAAAGTTTTCCTCTATATATGTCTGTCATGCCAAGATTTTCCCCTTGGTTTTTGTACTTCTTGGTGAAACCCTGCTAAAATCCTATCTTCGTCCATGATCATCAACTAATGTAGCCTTTCCTATACCACGCTTCTCTCTATCATGTTGGTAATTTCCGCAACACATAGAATAGGTACCAAATATTCTAATGGAACGACTACTTCTTGTCCATATACCAATATGAATGGTTTCTTCCCTATCAATTTTTTTCATGTGGTCCTATATGCCCACAGTACGGCTGGTATCTTCAAGTCCCAATTGTCCCTATTAATGTTCCAGATATTTGTCAATGCATTCTCAAGCATTTTGTTAAAGGCTTCCACTGTTCCACTTTCTTGAGGATGATATGGTGTAATATTTTGATGATAAACTTCAAACTCCTCAATCATATCCTTAATACTGTTGTTAATAAAGTGAGTTCCCTGGTCACTCATCAAAATCCTTGGGCATCCAAATCTAGTGATCACTTTCTCAAACAAGAAGTGTGTTGTTGTCTTTGCGCTGCAATATTTCACTGGTGCTGCTTATGCCCATGTTGTTAAGTACTCTATCACAGTAATAATGTACCTCACTCCTGACCTTTTTCTTGGTGGGTTAATTGGTCCAACAAAATATATTTCTCATTTGTTGAATACCTGGAAAGTTACTTGTGGTATCAAGGGCATCTTATCCCTTCTATTCTGTGACAATCTGACATACATCACATTTCTGGCAATATTCCTTTTAGTCTATGTGAATAGTCAGCCACCAGATTCCTGCATGCAATACCTTCTACACGATAGCTTTTCCTGCATAACTCATTGTTTTATTCCCTCATGGGATTATGCTAAATACTAGGTCTTTCATGTTCTAGCACACGTCTTCTCAAGATGTTATCGACACCCATTTTAGTATAAGTATCCTACAATCAATTGATAGTTTGCATCCCTCACTACCAAATTTTTCTTCTATGCAGTGTTGAATTCATGTGGCGTAGTCCCTATGCTCAAGTACAGGATGATTTCTATGGAGTATTCATCAGCTATTTGGAATAAAAATATTTTTGCATAAAAAAAGTTGTCCTCTATATTAGTAGGTTCCTCCCCATTAGTAATCCTCGACAAGTGATTAGGTCCTATGTTCAACTTCCTGGTTTGACTATCACTTCAATGTCAAATTCCTGGAACAACAATAACCATATACAAATTCTCCCCCCCAACACTGGCTTGTTGACGAGGTATTTGAGAGTTGAATGGTCTGTGAACATTTTGAAATTTTTCCCCAAAAAATAATGCCTGAATTTCTGAAGTGCATAGACCATATATAAGCCTTTCCTTTCTGTGGTACTGTAATTTTTCTATGATTCTGACAGTTTTCTACTAGCGAATGCTATAGGATGGTCCAATTCTCTTGATCTTGGATGTGCTAGAATATCTCCAAGTGTTATGGATGAAGCATGTACATGTACATGGAATGTATTTTCCCAATTTGGGAATACAAGTATTGGTGTGGTTACCATCTTCTCTTTCAGGGTATCTAATCCGCACTCACAATCCTCATTCGACTGAAACTTGTAGTCTTTTCTTAGCAATATCTCCATTGGCACAGTGATCTGTGCATACCCCTTTAAAAATTTCTTGTAGTATCATGTGTGTCCCAATTTCACTCTCAATTGACATACTGATTTTGGTGGTGGTACATTAAGAATTACTGCAATCTTGGCATAATCTACCAACAAGCCTTGCTTTCATACTATATGGCCCAATAGTATCCCAAAAGTTGTTCTGAAGATGCACTTATTGATATTTAACAATATCTAACATTGCCTGCATCTTTCTAAATTCAGCCTCAACACCCCTACATGGTCTTTCAACAGACTATAGACTGTCCAATCATCCATATATACCTCTAGAAATTGGTGGATGAATTCTTTGAATGGAGCTATGACTACTATGGAAAATACGACTGGTGAATTATTCATTCCAAATGGCATGACTGTATACTGGTAGGATACACATTCCATGGAAAAAGTGGTATTATATCTATCCTCCGATGCTATCTTGATCTGATGGTATCCTGAGAATCTGTCGGTAAATGAATAAGATTCTTGTGCTCCTACGTTCTCCAACACCTCATCTATGAAAGGAGTAGGAAATGGTTCATGTAGGCATGCATCATTCAACTTCCTCAGATCGACACATACTCTTATGCCCCCTTGTTTCTTCTCGTGAACTACCATCAGGATTACCCATTCAAATTCCTCTACAGGTTCTATGATTCTAGCCTCAAACATCCTATCGATTTGGGCTTTGACATTTTGCTGATATATAGGGTTTAGTCTTTATGGTCATTGTCTGATCGATCTTGCCTTAGCTCCAAAAGGTATCTTCATTTCTCCTCGATCTCCTACTATGCCTTTCATTTCTGTGAACATTGTTGGGAATAGGTCGTTATACTCGTGTAGTAACTCTATTATGCTTTCCACTATTTTCTCATCCCAATATTCTCCAATGTTGGCCATTTGGGGTTCTCAATTGTCCCAATGTTGACTTTATTCCCCTTGATCAGTGTAACAATTAATTCCAATTCTAGAGGTGGACCTTCCACTTCTCTTTCACCTTCACCTTCCTCAATCTAAATATCACGTGGGTCATCTTCATCTGGTGCTTCTTCCTACATGTGGTAGCATGACAATAGTTCTTTTACTGTTTGTCTATTTTGTTGTTGTTCCTCTGTCATGAGTTCAACTTCTGGTTCTTTAATGGATATTACCCCTCTAATTTTTTTAAGTGTTGCGCCTATGTTGGGGTTCTCATGCTCAAATGAGAAAGTGACTATAAAGTTATGTTGTAATATTGTCCAGTTTGTAGTTCCTCTACGCAATTCCTAGTCTGTATACCGGTGTGTTGGGATGCCTTCTAATGTGTGAACAAAGTGATGAGGCCAATCCTCCGGTGATGTCATTTTCCATAGCATTCCACACTTATCCAAGTGTTCTTATGGTGCCCCCTATTTGCCATATTTATGTAGCTGGTTTCTTCCTTGTTCTGCGCCAAACCTAATGTGCAGTAACCAATTACATTGGTACTAGTCGTCAATTGTTTCTTTGTGCGCACCCCACCATATTGTAGGTGTTTCCTTGAGTTCTATATCCTGAACTAAGAGCCTCTGATTTTCTAACACTTCATGTTCATACCGTGTTAATAATTCTTCTAGGACATTCACCCTATGGAAGTTGGGAGGTTCCCTTATCTCTATACCTACGCATCTTATTGTGCAGTCTATTCTTGTGCATATTCTTGTGGAGACTTCACGTAAAATTTGATGCCAGTTTTCTAAGTGCGTATCTGAGTCCGATGCACATGAGGTGATGATTCTCCAACTCAGTACCCCATCTGCAATCAGTTTCAAATAATATTCTTCTCACGTGGTTGTTTTGTACAACTAGTTAATTTCCTCCAGGTCCAAGCAAGTAGGTTCTACAAATCTTTCCCCTCTTGATGTGTCAAATTGCGCAATGACTTTGTATTCTCCTAAATCGAAGGTTATCTTCCTTGTCTTTAAGTTGATTATGGCCTCATTATCAAATTCTCAATCCAATCCAATCAATTCCAGATAAGGTGTTGTTCCATCCATTATATCGATTACTTCTAAGTCGACTTTAGTGCATAGTCCATCCAGATCTAATGTCCTTTTAATCTTCCAATTGGTAGAACTTTGTGTTGATTTTCTAGTTTCAACTGAACAGATGAATATCCTAATGTGGGTTCTCCCATACATTTCCATGTCTTCTTAGGTGATACATTTACTTTGGATCCTAAATCCAGTATAATATCTCCCATGTTGAAATCTCCAATGTTGGTGTTTAGTCTGAATTACATGTTTGTTCTCCTTCTCGTATGCAAATGATTAACAATTTTCTATTATAGCTTTCCTTATGCTTCTATTCTACATGTTTCTAGCATATTTTGTAATACTTTAATAGAGGATGGATCATTTAGTAGTCTAACACAGGATTTCAAAAAACCTCAATCGTACTTACTTATTCAAGTGGTTGTGTTTCTTTGGTGTGATCCAGCGATGGAGGCATCTCATACGTTGGTACTTCCTTAGTATACTGTGCATTTGATTTCGATGCAATGTATGGTTTCATAAATTATTGTTTATATTTCTTGAATGTCTCCTTTTCGTTTTGCGCATCAAATTGCTTCTTTGGTTCGACATCCTTTTTCACCCATTGGTGTTTTGTTGACTCTTATCTTACTACGTTGTTTCCTGTTTTATCTCCTCCCTGCATAACTTTGTTGATGTTTCTTCCTTCATCCCTTGCTTCTAATGAAATCCACTAAAATTTTTGATTGTTCTTATTTATTTTCTCCTGGATCTTCCCTAATAGTGTCGGACATTCTTCCATGTCATGATCCGATGTGCGACAATACATATAGGTCGTTGGTGGAAGTGGACATTCTCTTGCATAGTGTCCTGATTGTTGACAATTATGGCATATCATCGGTCCTATGCCTCTTCCAAAGCCTCCTCTTTCTCTTCCTCCACCTCTGTATCAACTTGATCCCCTTGCGACACATTATACTGAGGCTCCTAGTTATATTATGTGGTATTGTACTGTCGTTGCACAGTGTTATATTGTTGTTGCACAGTGTTATACTTCTACTGCGTAGTGTTATACAGGGTTGGTACTTGGTTAAAATGAGGTGTGGCTTCACCTGTTATCATTTCTTCCTGCACCCTGTACACATATGATGTTCTTTCCCTCATGAGGTCCATGGTTCTGCAATCTTTGTCATCATGGCCTACTGACTTGCAAAATTTGCAATACGAGATATTCAGTACTATATGGTACTTATGAATCATTGGGAAATACTATGGATCATGACCCTGTTTCTTACAGATCTCGCACCATAGTCCTCATGTTTCCAATGGGTTTGTCATTCCTTCTACCATGTACTGCGTGAATGTTGGACATTCGTTATTATGGTGTCCTTATGTCCTACATGTGGTACACCAAACGAATTCTCTTTTGTCCTTACCTTTGTTTTGGTTTAGCTGGAGCATTAAGTTATTCATATCCTCCTTCAACTCCTCTATGGATGGATATGTCTTCTGATATTGGTTCTCTTCTAGTTGTAGGGCTTCCTATAGAGCCTCTTCCTATGTTTGAAACTTTTGTTGTTGCAACGAATATTTCAAGTGTGGTAGTAGTGAATTGATGAACATATTCCTATGCTACATATCTGTCATGATGTATTTTATCTTTCCCTTTAATCATTTGAATATTTGGTCAATCTCCCATACAGATTCTCCTGGTTTACATCTAATATCGATCATCTCGTTCATGTATTTATCCTATGATATAAGCTTTTGGAACTCATTTATCAACAACTTATTGATATCTCCAATTGTTATGGTTGTCCCTAGCTGATTGTTTGCAACTAAACTCATGTACCAATCCAGTGCGCGATCTCTTAGCGTGATAGCTAACTGTGCAAGTTTAGTTTCCTCATATGTGATCTGTTTCGCTTCCCAAATATTTTCACAGATAAATAGGTGCTTCTTCGGGTCCTCCGATGCTTCTCCTTTGAATTCTGGTAACCTGATGGTGGGATCATGTCCTGCCATCTTGAATGCTAAACTAGTACCTCTTTGTAGGGTAGATACTTGACTAATGCTTCCTAAACTGGTTCCCCCAGTTGTTGTTCTTTGTGTAGATGTACTTCATGTTGTATTTCTTCTCCTAAAATTTAGTTGTCTAAATGGTGGTTTTCTTCTTGGTGTATTAGTCGCACATGGGTTTATGGGTTCCACACTGACATTGATATGGATAGGAGAGTTGCCTTCTATTTCCTCTCTTGGACTTGTCATCTTCCTCTTGTTGGGTATGTGTTATATTATTTGCATGAGTATAAGTGTCTGTGTTGCATCGAGCATGCAGGGAGACGAAATCCCCCCATGTGGGGTTTGGGGGAAGCACCTCCAAGAAAAAAATTTCTTCCTTGGGAAATGTGTCACATATTTAGGTGGTTTTTCGGAACATGGTCTTTTGTAGATGGTTTTCTATTTCTGGTTAAGTAATTAGGGTTGTTGAATAATCTAGGTCATTGGGTTAGGGTTTTGGATTCTGTTGGATCCTATATGTATATTGTATTGTAAACAATGTATTACTATAAATGAATATAAAATATGTTGGTTTTCCCGATTTGGGTTTCCAGGGGAAAAAATCTATGTAATGTTTGTATTTGCCATTGTATATTTTATGTTCTTTTACTAAAAATATGTTTGTAGTTAATATTGTACAAGGTCAAAATCTACATTCTGTATCGGAGATTTGTTGGCTTCAGGGGTACACCTCTGTGGTCAAGGGTTTTTCTCGGGATTGGGATAAGCTTTGTTACAGTGGGAGATTTGTGCTATTCATTTTTCAGGTGAAAAGAAATGGCAAGAAATTAAAAAATGGAGATCGAGAAGTTTAATGGGAAAAGTTTTGAGATATGGAAGCTCAATATGGAATATCTATTGGTGGACAAAGATCAGTGGATCACGATAGATATAGGTATTTCACCTACAAGAACTTCAACAAATGACTAGAAAGCATTGGATCAAAAGGCGAAGAGCACAATCCGACTATGTCTCTCAGATTCAATATTTTTGAATGTGTCAGAGGAAGCTACAACCAAGGATTTATAGGATAAGTTGGGTAATTTGTATCAATATAAGTCCCTAGTGAATAAACTATTTCTGAGAAATAAGTTGTATAACCTGAGGATGAGAGATGGAGACTCAGTGGAAGATCATTTGAATGCCTTCAATACTGTGGTAAGTCGGTTAATATCTTTTGAGGTTAAAATTTCAAATAAAGATAAATGTATCAGTTTACTATCTTATTTACCATACTCATGGAATAGTTTGGTTGTCGCCATAGTTAGTAATACAACTTCCTTGAATTTTGATGAAGTGGTATCATCCTTTTTGTCAGAGGAGATGAGATGAAAGATTATGGAATGATAGAGCACAGATGCATTATTTCCAAGAGGGAATTCACAGGGAAGAAATAGATCTATGTTCTCAAGTGGGAGATCTAAGTCTAAGGGTAGATCTAAATATCCTGGAAATTTTGTAAAGGTATGTTGGAGATGTGGAAAAGAAGGGAACTACAAGAAGCAATGGAGATCCAAAGTTGAGAAAAAGAAGGGATCTGAAGAATCTCCTTCTACAAAAGAAAAGACCTCCAAGGAAGAAGGAGGGGATGTGTACTTGGATTATTTAAGAACACATGCAGATCATGAGGCATGGTTGTTTGACTCTAGTGCATCCTTTCATATGACTCCCCATAGGGATTGGTTCTGGGAATATGAAAGGTATGATGGTGGTAATGTTTTCTTAGGTGATGACTTAACAACTAGAATCATAGGATGAGGAAAATTCAAGTTGAGGCTCATAGATGGAAGGAATAGAACACTTCCTGGTGTTCTTCACATCCCAAGTCTGGCCATAAATTTGATTTTTGTAAGAAAAATGGACGATGTAGGGGTAAAAACAATATTTGAAAGGGAAACATGTAGGATGGTTCGAGGATAAATAGTGTCGCTTAAGGGAGTTTGGTTTGGAACTCTGTATAAGCTGCAAGGAAGCACTATTAGTGATGGGTATAATAGTTCCATTGTTCCTGATATTGGAGTTGAATAAGAAAGAACTCCTACAGTCTTTGGATAAAAGGTTATGATGTGGCATCAAAGACCGGGGCATATCAAAGAGAAGGGTCATCGACTACTACACAATAAAGATATGGTTGAAGGTATGTCTAACGACTCTCTAGATTTTGATTTCTATGAACATTGTCTATATGGGAAGCATAATTGGGTAAGATTCCCCTTTGGTGCAACGAGGGAAGAAAGAATTTTACTGCTAGTTCACAATGATGTTTTTGGACCTGTGTCAGTCCCATCTTTGGGAAAATATGTGTACTATGTCTCATTTATATATGACTTATCGAGGAATACTTGGATATATTTCCTCAGGAAGAAATCCTAAGTCTTTGATGGATTTAAAGAGTTTAAGTCTCTTGTTGATAATCAAATAGAGAAAATAATAAAGGTGATGAGGAAAGATAATGGTGGAGAGTTCTGCGGGAATGAATTTGAAGAATTTTGTAAGAAGTGTGGTATAGTAAGGCAGAAGACTACTCCATATACACCTCAACAAAATGGAGTTATAGAAAGGATGAATAGGACACTAATGGAAAAAGAAAGGTGCAAGATCAGTGGTGTCGGTTTAGGGCAATAATGCTGGGCAAAGGTAGTGGGTACTGCATGTTACCTAGTCAACGAATCACCCTCATCAATGTTGGATGACAAGACTCCACAAGAGGTATGGACTGGTAAGGAACCTTCTCTCACACATATCAAGGTATTTGGTTGTCATGTATATGTTCATGTTCTGAAGGAAAACAAGAGCAAGCTAGATAAGAAGGCAAAAAAGTGTATCTTTATTATATATAAATATGGTCTCAAAGGTTATAAGCTTTGGAACCTAGAAAATAAGAAGGTTGTATAGTAGAGATGTGGTATTTAGAGAAATGAAGGCTGTTTTTAAACAAAAATTCCTACCAAGTAAGGAAGAACCAAAGAAAATAGAGTTTAATTTAAAGGATGATGAATCAAACTCTACAAAAGTACAAGAATCAAAATAATAAGATCCTCATACTCCAGTATTGAGGAGATTGGTTCGGGAAACAAGGATACCAGAAAGGTATACTCCATTTGATTTCCATTCAAATTTTTCTTTGTCTATTACTGATGATGATCCTAGAATGTCAAGGAGGAAGTGGATTCAGGCGATGGAAATCTCTAGAAAAAGGCCATGGATGAAGAAATGGCAGGCTTGGATAAGAATGAGGCTTGGGATCTAGTGGAGTTGTTAACTGGAATAAAACATATTGGAAGCAAATGGTTATTTAAAAAGAAGTTGAATGAAGAAGGCGAAGTGGATAAATACAAAGCTCGATTAGTAGTAAAGGGTTATTACTAGTTTGAGGGAATTGATTTTGGTGAGATTTTTTTTGTTGGCAAGTTAACCTCTATAAGATTTCTATTATCTATTGTTGTTTCATTTGATTTTGAAGTAGAACAGATGGATGTGAAGACACCACTCCTACATGGGGATCTAAAAGAAGAAATCTATATGAAGCAACCAAAAGGATTTGTTGTGAAGGGAAAGAAGGAGTTGGTATGCAAGATGAAAAAGTCCTTGTATGGTTTAAAACAATCACCAAGGATGTGGTATAAAAAATTTGATATTTATATGTTGTGAATTGTCTTCACAAGAAGAAAAGAGGATCACTGCATGCATTTTAAATTAATTGGGGATGATTTTATTTATTTGGTATTTTATGTGGATGACATGTTGTTGATAGGAAATAACAAGGAGATTATCCAGGATGTGAAAACTTAGTTGTCCTCTAAATTTGACATGAAGGATATCGGTGCTTCAAATTTGATTTTTGGCATGGAAATTAAAACAAATCGGAAAAAGAGGAAACTCGGGTTAAATCAAAGAAAATATGTTGAGAAAATTTTGCAGAGGTTTAATATGAAGGAATGTAAACCAGTCAAGGTTCCTATTCCTTTTGGTTTAAAGTTATTTGTGGATCAGTGTCCCAAGACATAGGAATAAGAGGAGGACATGTCTCATATTCCATATGTGAGTGCAGTTGGAATTTTGATGTAGTTAAATTCTCAAATCAGATTTGCACACTCGCTTGTAGGAACACAAAGATGTCCCAGATGGCATAACAATCTATCTTGAATGTGAAAATTGGTGAAATTTTCACCTGTAGCTAAAAGCTGATAAGTGGTAGTGATGTCCAGATCTTTCTAGTAAATTTGGGCCCACTCATATGCCTCATGTCTATGAGAATGGATCATAGTGGTGAGTTCTTCCACAGGAGGTCGACTGAGGTAGTCAATGACATGATTTGTACTCACTGTATTATACTTGATATTGAGATAGAAGTGTTGTAGATAGGTGGACCAGTTCTGATGGAATTCACTCTATAATTTACCTTGTGTCGGTATGAACTACAAAGGTTTCTCATCAATGTGGATGATCATATCCTTTCCCATAATGTAATGTTTCCATTGACAAAAGGCTTGTACAATGGAATACATTTCCTAGTCATAGGTGGGGTATTTCGGGACACTATCTGAGAGTGTCTCAGTATGGTATGCCACTAAATGACCATGCTGAGTGAGAATTGTGCCAACATAATCAAATGCATCAATCTCAATATCGAACGATTGTTGCAGATTGGAAAAGGAGAGTACTGGAGCTAATAAAAAGAGATGCTTCAGATCATCAATTGCTTTTTGTTGTTCCGTCCCCCACATGAACCTTTCCCTTCCACCTCCCTTGGTCACTTGTTTGAGGGCCCATGCAATCTGGGAGAATCCCAACATGAACCATCGATAGAAGTTGGTCAGTCCCAAGAATATATGAAGCTCAGTTAGTGTGGTCGGGGATGGACAATCATGGATGACTTGGATCTTATCTGGATCAACATGTACCCCATTCTCATCAACAATGTATCCCAAGTATTGGGCCCTATTCATGCCAAAGGAGCATTTTTCCAACTTGGCGTATAACGTGTGCTTCCACAGAGTCCTCAAAACTTATTGAATATGGTACATGTGATTCTCCCAAGTTATGTTGAACATGAGGATGTCACCCAAATATAAAACCACAAAAGAGTTGGTGAAGGGTCTCAATATATCATCCATCAACCTCATGAAAGTGGTTGGTGCATTTGTTAAGAAAAAGGGCATGACCATCCATTCGAAGAGACCTTCTTTAGATTTGAAAGTTGTCTTCGATACATCAGTTGATTCGATGGGAACCTAGTGGTAACCAAACTTTATCTCAATCTTGTTGAAGAAATTTCCCCCCTTGAGTTGGTCTAGAAGGTCATCAATCCTGGTAATTGGGTACCGATTCTTGACTGTGATTTTGTTTAATGATTTTTGTTTAATCAATGTAGAGTCACCATGTCCCGTCCTTCTTCTGCACCAGTACAATCAAGATTCCTCAAGGGGAGGATTTTGGTTTGATGTGCCCCTTTTGAAGATGCTCTTTTATCTGACACTTTTTTCGTCATTTTCCATCAATGAGAGATGATAGACTAGTCCATTAGGAAGAGGTGAACCAAGGGTTATATTAATTGTATGCTTGACTTGGTAGTACATCGGTACCCTAGTTAGTGAGGAGAATATGTCTCTTTACGCTTCCACGATCCCATCCACTTGCTTCTACTGCAAAGAGAGGCTTTGTGTAGAGGCCATGGATGTGGCGGTGACCTTTTTCTTACTGTGATAATGGATCACAAAGAAGATGAACTTCCTAGTCTATGAAATGACCTTACTACATTTCTTAGCAGATATTAAAGAAATATCGGTAGGAGGCACTACCTCTGGTATCCTATACAAATGTCTACCCAAAGTAATAATAACACTGCGGGGTCTAGAATCATACACAACATGACACTTCCAAAAATATTGTTGTCCTGAAAGAACATCACAAAATTCAAGGGGATAAATATCCAACAATACCTCATATTTGAAATGCTTGATTCCATAAAGAATATGACATTGTTGTCTGACATAGATATCTCTTCCTTGACGAAGACAACCGATGGTGTAGGGTTGTGGGTGTAGTTTCTTTGGCAGGTTAAATCACTTGACTACCTCTGCTAGGATCAATTTCTTTTGACTAGATCTATCGACAATGAAATGGATCATATCCCCCTTTACCAACATTTGTGAGTGAAAGAGGCATTCCCCTTCCCCTGGTTCATCTAGTTCACTTGGATGGATGTTGGTGGTAGTGACAATGGCACTGGGTTCAACATTGATGACCCACTTCCCTCCTTTTGGATTTGATTCAGAGTCAAAATTGACCTCAAACTTAGATGCCTTCATCTCGACCACGAGTGACTTATTGGAGTGGAATTCTTCAGTGTTGTGCCAAGGGATTTTATGGTATTCACACCATTTTCCCGTGTCCCTATTTGACTTTCCATTTCCATTCTTATGTTGCATCTTGGACTAGTTTTCCTCACAGTTTCCATCTCTGCTCTATCCCTTGTTTTGTGGGTTGGGGCCACCTTTTCCCTGCTTCGACTGTGAGGAATTTTCATATCCAAAATCTTGCCTTTTCTTCTTAGATATATCCTCGATCTTGACAACATATATATAAGTCATACCCAAGGAGGCGGTGTCCACAAAATCCATTTATGTTTGAATGTATCTATGCAAACAACTACGGTATTTGAGCACCATATGTCACTCAAATTCTTTTATACCTAATTTGGTGCAGAGGGTATGGAAAATGTTGGTGAAAGATGGTACTATTTGGTCCCTTTCTTGACGTAGGATGGTCCATCTGGTGTACTGGTCCTCATAGATTCCAACGGGGTAGTACTATTCTTTAATGGTATCCCGGAAGGAATCCCATGTAGGGGAAACCAAAAATATTTCATATTCATCTATGGCCATTTTCTCCAAGTAAGTATCCCACTAGTCCTTAACATGGGGGATGACCTTGAGGAGTGCAAAAGTAATCTTTTCCCTATCAAAAAAATTGTAGATCAAAAAATACCCTTCGAGCAAATTCAATCATTTATCTACAACATCCACATCTATCTGTCCTTTAAATAATGGAATATCAAAATTTACTTGTACCTTGAAGGGGGTTGCATGGCCTCTTGATGAAGATTCTTCTCCTATGGGAAGTCGCTGAAGTATCTGCACAAAGTTGTCCATCATTTTTCTCCTTTGTCGCACAAGGGATTCCTCGAGCAACATTTTAAAAGGATCTCCTTCTCCTTCATATTTATTTTCTTCCCACACTGGTTTTTTTCGGGCTCGTCATGGCTGATCTTGAAACGAATCGATTGGTTCGATTCCCAACTTCTTGTACCCAGATCTTATCGGGGACATGCATGAAGAAAAATAAATGAATAGAATACTTCTCTAATACCACTGATATGGATTTAGGAGAGGAACGAACTAATTAATATAATAAATACAATAAACACAAATATCTGAAGAACAACACATATATCTAGTGAACAATATCTTCTATTGAATAAATAAAATAGGTTGAAAATTGTAAAATTGCAGAACTAAAACACTTACTGGAATGGTGGTAGCTATCTTTGAGAATAGATGTGCCTTCTACACACATCCATCTGAGAAGAATGATCACAATGAGGCTCTAGAGGCCTTTTTAATATTACTTATGAATGCTAAAACCCTAGACATCCAAAAACCTAACCCTAGGAGATGAAACGCCAAACATTATGTGGGCCCCTATGGGTAAGTTGGTACCTCAACTTCCTAGGGTCTTAGATTTTGCATATGACCTCCATTTTAGGCATGTGATAGCCCGTTGGTGAGGTATCTTATAGAACTACACATTACATTATGAAACTCTGACTTCGTCTACAATTTGATTGTGGTGAACCAAAAAAACATTGTTTAGGGCCCCAAAACTGCCTTGGAAGTACAACAAGATGTGCTGACATGAAAAAGTAAAAAATAAGCCAATTGGATTAGGTGGGAGGTAACCAATATCCACTTGGAATATGTGTATTTAGACATCCTCACAAGTGTATAACTAACAATTACAAAGAAGTACAGAATAACGTGTTGAACTAAAAATTATCAAGAGGAGCTAGTTGTAATAGGTGGGTGGGAACCAATATCCACCTATATCAAAGAGGATTTGTTCCTACTATTGTAAGCCTATGAGTATTATATCATTACAACATTTTTTATCAAAGAATTTTGAGAGTAAAATTATCAGTCTGTTACCTTTTGTTTTCCATTTCCTTTCTTCTTACTACTTGAAAAGTTGAAATAGTTGAGAATCAACTCTTGACCATGAATTAGATATTCTTAATGCAGTGAAGAGTTCATTGTATCTTACTGTGATTTATGTATCTTTTTCAAGAATTTTCTATTCATTCTCAGGAACAATTTGTGTCTATGGATATTCGATCTCATGAATGTGCAAGACAATCTAGATTAGATCTCAATAAGATTCATGTTTTTTTTTTTTATTCTTGTACTCTTCATAATGATAAAATTCTTGTCCGATATTTAGATTTATTACCTGTGATTCATAGAAAGTTAGTAAAAGAGACTCCATTCCCAATGGTTTTAGGAAATGATCACTAATCATATATTTAAGTGTTTTAGTCCAATGCCTTACCCTCTCTCCTTTCTCTTCTGGTCTACCTAATCCACCAATATTCACAAACATACACCAAACCAAATATTTTCAATACCTAAGATGTGCTAGGCATGCCCTCCCAACATTAATAGAGCATCTTCCAGCGCTAACATATTTTGGCGTCATTGTCGGGGACAAAGTAACAACTACATCATTCCCTCAATTGTAAGAAAACAAATATATCTATTTATTGATGATGAAAAAGGACTAGTGACAGAAGTGAATGGGATATTTCACTTGGCGACTCCATGAAGGAATATTTCTCTGGAGACTCCACTAGTTTAGGATGTTGAAGGCCATGGAATCCATTTTTTCAGGTAGGTTTCCTCCATTTGATTTCTCTAATATTCTTGGTTTTCCAAAAAAATTGCCTGATATGAATGAATGGGGAGACTACCTTCCAAGGTTTAGAGGATATTATCACGATCATCCTGCACAACACTTCATTTATTTTCATCAATGCAAAGATCAAATTGATATTTATCATGAATATGTATTGCTAAAAATGTTTATGTATTCCTTAGAAGGAGATGCGAGACAATGGTACGGATCTCTACCCATGTCTAGTATTTCTTCACTAAAGGATTTCCATTTTATTTTTCATGTAAATGTGTTGAACCTACACAAAAAATATCTATATAGAAAATACCACACACATTTGCAGAGAGAAATTGAGAAAGAAGAGGTAAGAGAGAAAGAATGGAATAATTCTCATTAACCGTAATGAATGACGAATAATTTACACATGATATAATTTGTATAACTCAACCAATGCACACTAGAGTTCTATCCAATGCACCATAGTGGTGGTATAGAGTGATATATACACATACCAATAGTTGTGGGACTGAACTACCACCTATTCTAGTCTCTCGGGTAGTTGCGAGAGTGAACTTCCACCTAGCTTAGTTAACTAGTCTACCAATCTTCAATTAACTGACTGGAACAGAGTGAAGTGAGGAGGATATTAGGGAATCATGGGTAATGTGATAGTATAGTGATGAACCCAAGTACAATGTGCATTAGCTGGTGATGATCCAAATTTTGCATGGTGACAAAACCAATGCAACATCTAGACTCCACTGAACTAGTCAAACTGAAGTGAAAAATCAAGAGAATATTCTCCTGGAGGAACATTATCGCTAAACTTTAGGAAACTGGATAAAGAATAATATACATAGGAAAAACCTTAGGAAAAATAAATCCTAGGTGTGTGTGAAGTAACTCCAACACCCACCCTGAACATCACTATGGTGAAAATAAAGAATGGGTCCTGACAACGAGGCCATGCTAGGTACCCAAATAAAAACTATACACTGAAATAAAGTGAGGAAAGAGGGAAAACCTCATGGAAAAAAATCCCCCTCAAGGTACAATGTATGTAAAAATAAGAATTGACAGTTGCTAGGAAACTATGTCCTTCACTCCAAGACAACTTCACAAAGAATGGAACTTCTTCTTAGTGAAGGACTTCGTGAAGATGTAGGTCGATGATCCCCTTGCGTACTAAGTCTGTATGTAATGCATGTGGATCTCAATGTGTTTCATCCATTTCCTCTGAACTGGATCTCTACAGAACTTTAGAGTTCGCTAGTTGTTACACTAGATGATGATCGACCGATGAAACTGAATGCCCAACTCAGTGAGAAAATGTTGTAGCCACATATCTTGAATGGTTATGTTAACTACCCCTCTATAATCTACCTCGGATGAAGAAATATAAATAACATCATGCTTCTTGCTCGACCAACATATAGGCATAGATCCAATACTGAGTGAGTAACCATATGTTGACTTGTGATCAATGCTATCACCAGACGAGTCAGAATCAATGAACCTGATGATATCTAATGTAGAGTCTTCTGCATAATGAATCCCAAAGGTGATGGTGCCCTATACGTATTGAAGGATATTCTTTTCAAACTTCCAATGTAGCTCATGTGTCTCCTGCATGAACCTAGAAACTGTGCCAAATGCATAGGGGAGGTGTAGTCCGGAGTGCATGATCTACAACAAGATCCCCACTAATTTTCTATACAGTGTGTTGTCAACCAGTGGAGTGTCCCCGCCATCCTCAAGTTTGACTCCTAATAGGAAAGGATTCGGAGAAGACTTACATTTTGTCATGTGAAATCTCTCAAGGATATCTCATGTATACTTGGCTTGAGACAATTTGATTCTCGATGCATCCAGAATGATCTCAATCCAAGGAATAAGTGTAGAGGACCTATGTCCATCATCAAGAACTTGTCATGTAGAATCCTTTTGACTGTAGAAATCACTAAAATTGAGCAACCGATGATCAACAAATCTTCAACATACATAACTAAGAGTAGAATTGAATTAGTCATCCTGAGCATGTAAACATTCAGGTCTAATTTACAATGTACAAAGTTCTGTGACATTAGGTAGGAGTCCATCTTGGCATCCCATCCCCTCAAATCCTGTTTGAGGCCATATAGAGACTTCTTTAGTCAACATACCAAATATGAATCCCACATAAATCCCTGGGGATCCTCCATATATATCTCCTCATAGATATAATTGTGAAGAAATCAATTCTTCCCATCCCTTGTCTGCTACAATGGAAAGTTCCAATCGTATGGAATCCATCTTTGCTACTAGAGAGAAGGTCTCATCATAATCAATTCCATGAAACTACTGAAATTATTTGGTAACAATAATGGCTTTGTATCTGCTAATTTGTCCATTCGATGCACTCTTGGTCCTCTAGACCCATCTGCATCTGTCAATTTTCCTTATAGAAGGAAGGGGAACCAGATTCCAAGTTTGGTTCTCAAGGAGGGATTTGTACTCCTCCTGAATGGAGGATTCCCAAAAGGGATTTCCAGTAGCCTTTCCATAAGATTGTGAATATGAATATTGAGCCAAGAGAATATGTCTAGAGGGAAATGGTTCAGTGGAAGTAAGTAAAATAGGAGTCTCCTATAAATTAGATCGACTCCTCCTAGTATCGGTTGGATCACCAATAAGATCCCCTACATCCTGAAGAGTAGTATGGGCCCACTTGGGCCTCTGCTATGGCTCTGCATTTGCATCTGGATGCGCCAAATCTGCATATAACTATATTGACTCTATATTTGGATCATCTGAATCCTATGAATCAGAACTCTCGTCTGAATAAGAGTCGGTGTGTGCATGGTCATCATCTCGGATAGGTGGAAGAATAAAGGTTTTTGCATGTGGTTGTTGAGGTACATGTGAGACACTTTCCTCGAATTGGAAACTTCTCTCAATGCTGAGTCGGTCAGAGGAAAGATCAATAAGTTTGTATCCCTTCACACCGTTAGGGTATCCAATAAAGATACACTCTTTCCTATGTGTATCAAGTGCCTTCCTCTTTTCAGAGGGAAAATGTGAAAGTTGGTCACTTCCAGTTTGAGGTTGCTCCAAGCCTTGTAAGGTGTCATATCCTTGATAGATCCATGGGAAGATATGTTTGGGATGTATTTTTCAAAATTAAGTGCTTCGACCCATAATCTCTTTGGAAGTGACTTTGCATGTAGCATGCAAGATTCCATCTCTTTTAAAGATTTGTTTTTCCGCTCAACAACTCTATTTTGCTACAGAGTATAGGGAACTGTGTGCTGCAACTAAATCCCTACCTCATGAAAAATATTTTAGATCTCATGATTGACATACTCTCCCCCATTATCAGTTCAAAGGACTTTGATTTTATTTCCTGACTATGTCTCAACAAGGGATTTGAAATTTTTGAGTTGTTGAAATACCTCTGATTTTTTCCTGAGAAGGTAAAGCCATGTGAAACTTGAGAAATCATCAACAAAAATGAGAAAATACATCATTTTGTTGATTGATGGATGCATAAAAGGGCCCATGAGGTCACTATGGATCATATCTAAAGGAGAGGAATCTCTCTCAGTCTTTCCTTTCTCAAATTTTTCTTGAGGGTGTTTTCCAAGAACACATCCCTCACAGATTCCTTTGGAGAAATGGATGTCTGGTAGACCATCAACCAAAATTTTCTTTCTAATCTGTTGGACATATCTGAAATTCAAATTCTCAAACCTTTCGTGCCATATCCTAATGCTTTCATCAGCATGGGTAAGCAGTAAAGAAGAATTTGGTTCAATAAATTCAGAAAATGTATGCAATCTAGATTGATGATTTACCTGACTGGTAGCAACCCTGGAATTGGTTTGCATGTCATAGATGTCCAATGCATTAGGTGTGAATATCAATTTCTCTTTGGTTCCGTAATTTTTCATCTAATACATGGAGAGAAGATTGACGAGAAGTTTGGGAACATGCAACACATTCTCGAAGCTTTCGTTGGTGAGTTCAATCCTTCCTTTGTCGGTGACCTCAACTAGAGAGTTGTCCCGAATAAGAATAGGAGGAACTTTGCATGCATCCAATGAAGAATATAATACTTTTTTGGTAGCCATGTGATGTGATGATCCTGAATCTATGATCCAAGCATCAGGAGAGGAGTTGATGGAAATAAAGGCATGGATCGAATTTCCTTTCTTGGGATTCTGATCTTCTGGCTTCTTCTTCTTGGCACCCTCAGGGATGTGATCTCCAAGTTTGTTTTGCTGAAGTATTTGAGTCATCAGATATTTTTTTATTTTTCATGCATTCAAATTCTGGATGGAATGCTTTATGTGAATATGTGCATTTCTCCCCTTTTCTTCCCTTTCCACCTTTGGATACGCATGATATACTGTATATAACTCAACCAATGCGCACTAGAGGTGAATAAAATGCACCATAGTGGCGTTATAGAGTGATATGGACACACACCAACAATTACGAGAGTGAACTTCCACCTAGTCTAGTCTCTTGGGCAGTTATGAGAGTGAACTTCCAGCTAGTTGAGTTAACTAGTCTACCAATCTTCAGTTAACTAACTGAAGCATAGTGAAATGAGGAGGATATCAGGGAATCATGGTTAATGCGCTAGTATGGTGAGTATACCAAAGGAAATGTGAATTAGTTGGTGATGATCCCAAAGTTGCATGGTGGCAAAACCAATGCAACATCTAGACTCCACTCAACTAGTTAAATTGAAGTGAAAATTGAAGAGAATATTCTCCTAGAGGAATATTCTCCCTAAACTTTAGGAGACTGGATAAAGACTAATAAACATAGGAAAAACCTTAGGAAAAATAAATCTTAGGTGTCTATGAAGTAACTCCAACACCCCCCCTGAACATCACTATGGTGAAAATAAAGAATGGGTCTCGACAACGAGGCCATGTTAGGTACCCAGATATAAAAGACACACTAAAATAAAGTGAGGAAAGACAAAAAACCTCATAGGAACCACCTCCTCCCCCCTCAAGGTAAAATGTATGTAAAAATAATAATTGACAGTTGCTAGGAAACTGTGTCCTTCACTCCAAGACGACTTCGCAGAGAATGTAACTTCTGCTCATTGAAGAACTTGGTGAAGATGTTTTTTGTCTGCTCTGTTGAAGGGAAGAACTGTAGGTCAATGATCCCCTCATGTAATAAGTCTTGGATGTAGTGCATGTGGATCTTGATGTGTTTCGTCCATTGCCTCTAAACTGGATCTCTACAGAAATTTAGAGTGCTTTGGTTATCACACTAGATGACGATCGACCGATGAAACTAAATGCCCAACTCAGTGAGAAAATGTTGTACCCACATAGCCTGAATGGTTATGTTAAATACCCCTATGTACTCTACCTCAGCTGAAGAAAGAGAAATAGCAACCTACTTCTTGCTCGACCAATACCGAGTGAGTAAATAGATGTGGACATGAGATCAATGTTATCTCCAACCTAGTCAAAATTAGTAAACCCTATGAGATCTAATGTAGAGTCTGTTGCATAATGAATCCCAAAGGTGATGGTTCCCTGTACGTATCAAATGATACACTTTGCAGCCTTCCAATGTAGTTCATGTGGCTCCTGCATGAACCTGGAAACTGCACCAAATGCATAGGAGAGGTTTGGTATGGAGTGTGTGAGATACAACAAGCTCCCCACTAGCTGTGTGTACAATGTGTTGTCAACAAGTTGAGTGTCCCTGACATCCTAAAGTTTGACTCCTGATAGGAAAGGATTCAGAGAAGACTTGTAGTCTATCATTTGAAATATCTCAAGGATATCTCATGCATACTTGGCCTGAGACAATTTGATGTCTGATGTAGCCAAAATGATCTTGATCCAAGGAAGAAGTGTAGATGACCCATGTTCGTCATCAAGAACCTGTCATGTAGAATCCTTTTGACTGCAACAATCACTAAAGTCGAGAAATCGATGATCAAAAAATCATCAACAAGCAGAACTAAGAGTATAATTGAATCAATCATCCTAAGCATCTAAACATTTGGGTCTCATTTACAACGTACAAAGTTCTGTCACAATACGTAGGAGTCCATCTTGGCATACCATGCCCTCGAAGACTGCTTGAGGCCACAAAGAGACTTCTTCAATTGACATATGAAAGATTAATCCTGCTTAAATCCCCATGGATACTCCATATAGATATCTTCATAGAGATTATTGTAAAGAAATGGATTCTTCACATCCATTTGATGGACTTCCAATCCCTTGGTTGTTGCAATGGAAAGTACCAATCGTATGGAATCCATATTCTCTACTGGAATGAAGGTCTCATCATAGTCGATGCCATGCATGTGTTGAATGCCTTTGGAAACAATCCTGGCTTTGTATATGCTAATATGTCCATCCACTGTGCTCTTGGTCTTGTAGACCCATCGGCATATGACAAGATTACTTCCATAAGGCAAGGAAACTGGATCCCAATTCTGGTTCTCGAGGAGGAAGTTGTACTCCTCCTGCATGGAAGATTCCCAAAAGGGATTTCTAACAGCCTCTTCATAATACTGTGGATCTGAAGATTGCAACAAGAAAATATTCCTAGAGGAAAATAGTTTAGTGGAAGTAAGTGAAATAGGAGGCTCCTCAAAATCAGAATAAGTCCTCCTAGTATTGGCTTGATCACCAACAAGATCCTCTCCATCCTGAAGAGTAGTATGGGCCCACTTGGGCCTATGCTCTAGCTCTACATCTGCATCTGGATGCACTGACTTTACATCTAACTGTACTGACTCTGTATCTGGATCATATGAATCTTCTAAATCAGAACTCTTGTCTGAATAAGAGTCGACATGTTCATCCTCATCATCTCAGATAGGTGTAAGAATGAAGGTGTATGCATGTGGTTGTTGAGGTACATGAGAGACACTTCCTCGAATTGGACACTTCGCTCAATGATGAGTCAGTTTGAGGAAAGATCAATAAGTTTGTATCCCTTCACACCGTCGGGGTATCCAAAAAAGATACACTATGTGCTCTGTGGATCAAGTGCCTTCCTATTTTCAAAGGGAATCTGGGCCCATGCACGTGAATGGAATATGCGAAAGTGGGTGACTTCCGGTTTGACACTGCTCCAAGCCTCGTAGGGGTTCATATCATTGAAATATATATTGTAATATCTGTTTGGGATGTATGTTGCACAATTAAGTGCTTCGGTCCATAATGTATGTGGAAGTGACCTTTCATGTAGCATGCAAGATGCCATCTCTTTTAGAGATCTATTTTTCCACTGAACAACTCTGTTTTGATGCAAAGTATAGGAAATTGTGTGTTGCAACTGAATCCCCCCCTCATGAAAACGATTTTGGATATCATGATTGACATACTCTCCCCCGTTATTAGTTCAGAGGACTTTGAGTTTCTTTCCTGACTGTGTCTCCACCAGTGCTTTAAAATCTTTGAGGTGTTGAAAGACCTCTGATTTTTGCCTAAGAAATTAAATCCATGTGAAACATGAGAAATCATGAAAAAAAATGAGAACATAACTTGATTTGTTGATTTATGGATGCGGAAAAGGTCCCATGAAGTCACTATGGATCAAATATAAAGGAGTGGAATCTCTCTGAGTCCTTCCTTTGTCGAATTTTTCTTGAGGGTGTTTTCAAGAACACATCCCTCAAAAATTCATTTGGAGAAATGGATGTCTGGTAAACCATCAACCAAGATTTTCTTTATAAGTTGTTTCATATATCTGAAATTCAATTGCTCGAACCTTTCATGCCATATCCTACTGCTTTCATCAGCATGGGTAAGAAGTAAAGCATAATCTGGTCTAATAAATTCAGAAAATGTATACAATCTAGATTAATTATTTACCTCACCGATAAAAACCCTCAAATTAGTTTTCATGTCATAGATGTCCACTACATTAGGTGTGAATATGAATTTATTTCTGGTATCGGAATTTGTCATCTGATACACGAAGATGATATTGATTGAATTTTGGGGACGTGCAACACATTCTCGAAGCTTCTGTTGGTGAGTTCAATCCTTTCTTTTCTGGTGGACTAATCTGGAGAGTTGTCCTGCATCAGAATACAACGACCTTTGCATTCATCCAATGAAGAATATAACACTTTTGTGGAAGCCATGTGATGTGATGCTTCTGAATCTACTATCCAAGCATCGGGAGAGGAGTTGTTGGCAATCAAGGCATGGATAAAATTTCCTTTCTTAGGATACCAATCTTCTGGCTTCTTATTATTGGCACCCTCAGGGATGTGATATCCAAAGTTGTTTTACAGAAGTATTTGAGTCATTATATATATTTTTTTTTCATGCATGTGGATTCTGGATGGAATCCTTTATGGAAGTATGTGCATTTCTCCCCTTTTCTTCCATTTCCACCTTTGGATCCAGAGGCATCAATGAAGGGTTTTGAGTACCGTTCCTTATTCGCATTTTCATGATCTTTCATTTTTTATTTATCTTTATATTTATGATATTTATGTCTTCCATATTACACAGTAAGTGCATACTCCTTTGGGCCTATGATTTTTCCCATGTTGATGAACTTGGTCTACTCTTGTGTGAGAGATTCGATAAGTTCTTCAAGAGAAATCATCTTCCAGGTGGCTCCAGAGGTGAATTTGAATGAATGGAATGTAGATATGAAGACATATAATTTAGGAACAAGTTTGGAGAGAGTGGTGAGAACCATTTGGTTCTCCTCCTTATATTTATCAACCCCACAAGCTTTGAGTTGCGATAGTAAATCCTTGTATTTTGTAAAGAAATCTTGGAGATTGTTGAAGATTTTTGGATCCAATGTGAGAAATTCCACCTCCATAATGTGTCCCCTCATCTCATATTTTTTTCCAAATATACCTTCCATGGTTTTCCAGGCTTCATTAGGGGTTTTACAGGAATATATGTGAAAAAGGAGAATAGGAGAAATGAGACTGCAAATTGTTCTGAATGCTTCATATATTCAATTTAGATACTTGGATTTTTCTATGGATGATGTCAATTATGTATCTATATTCATATTTAACATGTACAATACTCTTCTTCAAATATACATTACCATATTCTCCTTTCATGCAAAGAATTTGTAAGGTGTATGACTTAATTATTTTGGGAATTCCATTTTTCCGCTTTCTTCAATCTTTGGTACCTCCAAAAATAATTTGGTGTAGCTTTTCTTAGCAGGCTGTCGGATATGATACCACGTAAATGTGTTGAAACTACACAAAAAATATCTATCTATAAAATACCACATACATTTGTAGAGAGAAATTGATAAAGAAGAAGCAAGAGAGAAAGAATGGAACAATTCTCATTAACCGTAATGAATAATGAATAATTCACACATTATATACTCTGTATAACTCAACCAATGTGCACTGGAGGTGAATCAAATGCACTATAGTGGTGGTCTAGAGTTACCTGGACACACACCAACAATTAGGAGAGTGAACTTCCAACTAGTCTAGTCTCTCAGGTAATTATGAGAGTGAACTTCCACCTAGCTGAGTTAACTAGTCTACCAGTCTTCAGTTAATTGATTGAAACAGAGTGAAGTGAGGAGGAGATAAGGGAATAATGGGTAATTCTATATTATGTTGATGATCCCAAGGAAAATTTTCATTAGTTGGTGATGATCCCAATGTTGCATGGTGACAAAACCAATGCAACATCTAGACTCCACTCAACTAGTCAAACTGAAGTGAAAATTGAAGAGAATATTATCCTAGAGGAATATTCTCCCTAAACTTTAGGAGATTGGATAAAAACTAATAAACATAGGAAAAAGATTAGGAAAAATAAATCCTAGGTGTGTGTGAAGTAACTCCAACATTTCATTCACATTGTAAGACTATTTATCCTGCTAAGCTCCTCTTCTATTATTTTTGTAAGAAAATTAAATCTCTTAGCACTAATTATTGGGAAAACTTTAGTGTTGAAATTCCTGAACATATATGTCAAAAGGATGAAGCTCGGGATGGCTTTGATAGCTTTCAATATTTTTTCTATAATATCAGTGGTGATCATCATGAAGATCTTGTTGTTGCAAATCCTTATGAAGATCAACTTTTTATTAAAGAAAATTTTGTTGTAAATCATATTGAAGATCACACAGCTTATATACAAAAATATCCATCATTATCATTAGATATGCATCAAAATTCTTTATTTTATGATGAATATGATGATGATATTGAAATATTAGATCCATATGTCCATGATGTGAAGAATTTTATCAACAGTTTCATGAGGGAATTGAATCCGTTGTCTGTGAGGAATCAAAACTTGTATATGACATTTATAGTTCAAAATCAGAGCCTGATTCTGATAAGCATATTTCCATATTGGCATGCATAGGAGGTGATATCAACAAACTGGTATGTAACTTTCATAATGAAAAATTTGAAGAGATATTCCAACAATATGCAAATTACAGTGAGCATGTTTTTTCTCCTGTTGAAATTAATGAATATAACCCGCTTCCTTCCAATACACGTGATATTGTTGTTTTGAATGATGTTAAAGAGTTTCTTGCTCAGGAATATAATGGATAATTTTAGGAGGTTTTTTATGCCCCTGTTTGTAATGAAATGCGTGATATTCATGCATTGTTTCAAGAGGATTATAGCCTTATTATTGAAACATAAATTGGACAAGTGGACCACAATTTTTCTTATGAAAAAAATTTCATACAAAAATTTTGTCTTTCAAATCATGTGGAGTGTTATCATGTTCTTTGGGATCATGTGGCTCTTTACATGGAATCAATTTTTTCATAGGTATTCAATGTTGTAGCATTCGACATACAATAAATTTGTAGTAGTAAGTATGTATTCAATATTACATGTTTGCTGAAAACATTTATGTATATTTGCATATCTTCATTTAGATGCAAAGAGAAATATTATGTTGTCAGTCATATGCTTGAATGGTTTTTCTGGAAATTATCCTACACATGATTAGCTTGATTTCTGTTGGTTAACACAATAGGAGGTGTGGATAATAAACTCACTTCTGAGAATTTACTTTTCAATTCATTTTTCTTTAGTAAGTTAGTATAAATTAGACTCCATTGCATAATGGAGACACTAGTGTATAGATAAGCTTGTCGTAGTTTGATATTTTGGTATACATAATGGATGGTCTATATTAATAAGGAAAATTTAAGAGCAGATAAAGTTGGGTTGCAAGTTACAGGTTTCTATGACAGTATGTGAAAGGAGGTCATTGGTGTGCAATTATTAATGTCTCACAAGGAGAACACTATCCCCAAATGGAGCCAGTGTTAGTACCTATACCTATTTTTACCTTTTTTCTGCTAACCTAGCCTATCCGTCCATAACCTCTAACTCAACCTAATTTTTTCTTATTCTTTCATACTTATTTTGGTGTGGTATTTTTCTCTTGGATTGAATGTTATTTTCTTCTTATGAGGTACATTTAGAGGTATTTGTATATGTCAAGGTGTGTCACATCAATTTAAGTCTGTTTTCATTTTAAAAATGTAAACTTCCCTAAAGTGTATATTAGATAAAGGATTCACTGCAAGAATAAAGTTGTTCTTGCAGCATATACAGGTCATGATTATTTTAAGTGTACTACAAATGGGGAGATCATTCCAACACATTAGTATGAAATGAGGATATCATTAGCATGAAATCAGGAGATCGTGCCAATAGTTTGTCATCATATTAAGATTTTGTTTAATTATTGTATCAGTGAATGATCATTTATGAAGTATTAATAATGTCAGTTGTTATCACCAAAAACAAATTCACCACAAACATAAACAATGGATGAAGAAACAGTCAGCACAAGCGCAACATACTACCAATAATTACTAAAGGATCACACATAGTTTGGAAAGATAATCACAAAAATATATAAAATTGGTTCTCAAGTTTCGTGTGTATTTAGCACAATCAACACATGCACATCCACATGGACTAACATGGTGTACAACATGCATAGTACACGATTCACATGACTGACATTTGGAAAATCCACATAGATTCAAAAACGGTCCATTGATGATTTTGGTCGAGCTTCAACCACTTATGGGGTGGAGTATATCTCACCCATACCCAAAATGGCCCTAAAATTCCATCTGGGATCACTTAAAGGGATGGGATGTACCTTCAAAGACCTCCCATTCACATTTGAAACTAGTTTGGAAAAACAATTTCATCCTCCTATAAATAGAGGGCCATTGTATGCAAACAAGAAGAAGTAATTTGAGTACTTGTATGTTGTTTAATTTATCTTTCAGAAGCCATCTTTATCCTAGAACTATTTGAGCATTCATATCAAGTGTTGCACCTCTCTCCTCTTGAGAAGTTCAAAAATAATTTCTTCACCATTGTATTTTCATTTTCAGCCATTGTTAGAAGAGATAAAGCTTTGTATTTTAGGACTAAAGTGGCTTCCCAAGGCGGAAGAGGGGACTCATAAGTTCCAATATTTCTCCTAGGTTTTACCAATTCGAAGATCAGTCTAATTTGGTAGATATTCCTTATGTCTCTTCCTTGCATCAATTTGAGTTGTTAAATGGTTAGTTTAGTTTTATTTCTTTATTATTTATTTCTTGTTTTCTATTCGTTTGAGCCACTAATCAACTAAAAAATAGATGTGTTGTCTTGGTAGCCTAACTATATAGTTAAGGGACCTATTTTTTCTCACCCAAGTGGAAAGAAGAACCCAACATATTGGCGATAGAGATGAATATGTTGCCATCATCAATCTCCTCTGTGAGGTTAGTCACTTTCATATTCGTCACCGCAACATTCTCTTAGATTCTTAGCTCATCATTGACCAACTCAACAATGTGTATCATGTTCATGATCCATGTCTTTATCACAAGTACCTGCAA
The DNA here is from genome assembly GCA_010110895.2 of Picea sitchensis. Lineage (NCBI taxonomy): Eukaryota > Viridiplantae > Streptophyta > Pinopsida > Pinales > Pinaceae > Picea > Picea sitchensis. Next base: position 25,049 of record SNQJ01S0006955.1, on the reverse strand, counting down.
GTCAAACTTGTGTTATGGAATTTTGAGTCCATCACATTTACTCATATTTCTAGAAACCTCAATCAGATTGCATATCACATGGAAAATCAAGTACTAGATTGGAATTTATCACATTAAACATACATTTTGTATTCATCCATCATCAAATAAAATAAGTACACAAATCATATCATAAAAATTTCAAATGCATAAAATATCCAAATGGTCTATTGATATATAGATAACATATATCAAATATGTGCTTGATACAAAAATACAACATGCCTTAACTCCACGATTAGGCCCTCTCAATCAAACCCTCAATCTATATACAAAATGGAATTTCATAGACTCCTATGCATCATAAAAAATTAGGCTATTCCTGTACCATTTCACACTATCACCTATGGTGACCCTAACTGTGGTACGTTCCCACCAGCAGGGGAGCCCCTCTAGGGGACATATCCCTCATTGGGATCCGCCCATTCATGGCATCCCCTGCTACCGTTGCATGTAAAATAAAGGACCACCAATGTGGTTCCCCACCAATACACTACTCCAAGGGTCTCTCATCCTGAATCCACATCCATAGGTCCTTAGGAACCCACTCCAGCATGACCTCGAACCATCACCTCAGATCCTCCATCTCTCGATCCTGTGCCTGATCCATATTTATGAGTGGAACAAAATGAAACCATGAATTTATAATATTAAAATAAAGACACAATGAATAATAACAGAGATACAATACAACTTGAATTTTACTAAATAAGAAATATACTGAAAACTATAAAATGAAAACTAAAAACAAGCTTGCTAGAATGGTGGTAGCTTGTCTTTGAGAAGAGATGTGACAACAAAACTTATTCACAAGAAGATGAGTATAGTGAGGATCTGAAGGAATTTTTACAATAAACATGAATTCCAAAACCCTATACATCCAAAAAACTAACCCTAGGAGATGAAGCACCAAAAGTCATGTGAGCGTTGTTGGGGTAAGTTAGTACATCAACTTCCCAGGGTCGTAACTTTTGCATACAATATCCATTTAGGGAGCATGGTATCTTGTTGCAAACATATTGATGAGTGGATTCATTTAGGTGGCTCAATTAGATCCTTCAGATATCATTGAGGTGACCAATCATGAAACATCATCGTTAAGTCCCTCAAAATGGCCCTAGAAGTTTACGAACCGAAAAAGTACTAAACATAATAAGTTGCCAAAAAATTGTTTTGAGCCAGTTGGAAAAGGTGGGTGGCCACCGATATCCTCTTAGATAAATCCTCCCTCCTTAGGAATAAATTTTCTCCATTGAATTTATTTCCCTCATCAGATGAGGAAATTCCTGTTGAATTTGGCCCCAAGTGAGACACTTGCCTTGGTGCGGGAGATGCCCTCCATTAAAAACCCAATAAATATGGATCCTATGTTGGTGAGTACCCTTGACCTATTTTTCCACAATTGTATCAGTGGAATCATGTTCCATGCAGTCAGGGTTGAGCTCTGTTGGTGTCAACTGCTCTTCTATCTTTAAGGTGTCCAATAATGGTGAAACATAAGGCCGAAGGAGTTCCACATTTAACACTAGGTGCAAGCCAAGGAAGGGGGGAAGGTTGAGCTCAAAATCATTGTCACCCACAACCTTGGTGATGTTTTATGGTGCATAACAGAGTGGAGGAAGCTTCTGATGAGGCCCTGTAAGGCGTTCTTTCTACAAGTGCAACCAAACTTTGTCTCCCAGCTGAAACAGGCTTGGAAACCGGTGTTGATCATGGTGTTGCTTGTACATGGAATTGGACTTCTATAAAATATATTGAACCTATTGACTGATGTGTTGGATATTCTCAATGAACCGTGTGTCTTTGTCAGATCCAGTTGGAGCATGCGATGAGTCTGCCTAGGTGACCGCAAGGGGTAGTGCAACATCCATGGGACCTAATCGTTGAAATCCCATTGTTACACATTATTTTCGTCATCCCTATGATCGTTAATGATGTAAACCTATCTATTGCCTTTAGAGGGGTCACAGTGGCCTGAGTTCCTGAAGAGAGAAGGAAGAAGAACTTTTCCTGAGAAAAGAAGTTGCAAGGAAGAAGAACTTTTCCTAGAAAAGAAGTTGCATTTTCTATGTAAAACCTTATAAAGAGAAGTTTCCGCAGGTTGCTATATATAGGCAGGATGCAAATGTGACCACTTCAAGTAGGTTGCTATATAGCCGGTGCTGGACTTCTCCATGAAGTTGCTATATAGTAAGGGTATGGAATGACCACTGCAGGTTGCTACATAGCTAGGGTGCGAAATCTTATCGGGAAAATGTACCATTTCTCAATTTTCTAGAAGGAGAAGCCTGGGTGAGGTGGCATCCTAACTGGGTTTGGATCTTACCTCGCCATGATTTAGTGGGATCATCCCACCCTCCTCACCCATCTTCTTCATCCATAAAAGGAGAAGAGTTCTCATGGAGAAGGGGTTCGTGAGCTTAGCTTTGGTTAGCTTTTGTTGGCTTGGAATTATTAGTTTGGTTGGAGTGGCTTGGGAGGATTTTCTTTGTCAAGATAGATCAGGAACAAATACTCCATCTATGGTCCTTCTAATTTTGGAGGCAAAGTGTGTGGGAAACTAAGGGATGTATTGAAGGGACCCACGACATCAAGGCAATGGTTGTAATCTCTTCACATTTAATATGATACAAGACATGATTCTTCCTATAAAGTTTGTTGTGTGTTTTTATAGGATGATTCCTTGATCACATACATGGGTTTTATATTGAGTTTATGCTATCGCCATCACTTTGTTGGTTTGTGTTGTTTTGATATTGACCTAATGTTGTTAATCGAGTTTTAAGCTGGAGCAACAAAGACTATAGGAAGCTATTATAAGGTATGTTACTTATTCTTGCCTCTTAGTAAATTCAATATTTAAAACTTAAGGAAAGCGTCCTATTCTGTCCTGTTTTGTTCTAGATCCAGGTGGATCTAGGGAGATCGGTTTGTGTCCGCACTTACAGATTTATCCATAAACACCCATCCCCACCTAAAAGGGGTTGTGGTCGGTTGAGCTATGTATGGCTTTGTTTTAACTGTGTTGAAGATAGGGAAGACTCTCATCCCAGGTGTGCAGTTGCTTGGAATTGTACATGTACAGGATGGGCACGATCATCCAGTTGACGACCTAGGTTTAGCCATATGTTTGGGGGTGGAAGGCAATGGAATTGGTGAGATTGGTGTCTAGTAGTGACTAGAGGCTCAACCAGAATGTGTTGAGGAATCGACAGTCCCAATATGAGATAATGGTTTGTGGGATCCAAAAGTGTACCCACACTCGTTCAAAGAATATCTTGGTAGTGGACTTCACTGTGATGCTCTTCTTAAAGGAGGATTGAATCTTCATCTTGGAAAAGTGATCAACAACCACAAATACACAATCATTTACTCACTTGGTGGATGGAAGGCCTGACATGTAGTCCATTGAGATGGATTCCCAAGGCCTGTCAGGAGTAGGTATAGGAGTGTATAGGCCTTGTTTCTTAGTGGTCGATTTGGAAATAGCATAGGAAGTGCAGAACCAAATATACTTGTTTACATCCTATCAAAGTTTTGACCAATAGAAATGTCATTGTAGAAGGTTAGGAGGAGGGTTGCAGCTGCAGCTGCAGTAGCAGCTAGTTTCAATATTGGGTTGAATATCTCTTGGCTAGGGTTTGGACTATTTGATCAGCGTTTTTTGATGCCCCATCCTTGAGAAAAGGTGCACTACTCTTTTTTTAGCTATCTAGCCCAAGGTTTGCTTCTAGAGGAATTCTCAGTCAAGGTTAAGGTGCTCGGAGGGAGGCTTCAGCCTATGGTTGGGTGATGAGGGTATTGTCAATGGTAAAACAAGAGCACCATATTCTATATTCTAACAGGATATGGGCCCACACCCCTTTAGTCAGCCTAAATCACTAGAAGGAAACATAGCTGCTAGATATTGAGCTCGTTGAGGAACTGCCACTAGGGTTACTAGTAGGAGAAGCTTCCAAAAGCACTGCAGCTAGGGTTACTAGCATAAGAAGTTGCATAAACCCTAAACCTCTTGTTGAGGCACCTTAAGTGATGATATTGACCTAATATTTGGATAGATTAGTGTTCCCTAGCCCAACACATCTCTTGATACTCTCAGAAGGCCAAGACTTGAAGTTTGGATTTCTGGTCAAAATCTAGGGTTTGACCAAGTCAAGCAAGCCATGACGAACTCTATGAAGTCCGAGAAAAATTTAGATGGAGCCTCTAACTTAAGAGCATGGAAGAAGAGGATTGACCTCATCCTTGCTAAGAATAAAGTACTTGATATTTTCAAAGGAAAGATCATGAAGACGGAGTTTAAAGAAGGAGAAGAGAAGGAACAACAGAACATTGCAACTATGGAGAAGTTCAAAGATGTTGACATCAATGCCATGAGTATCATAGTGGATTCCATAAAATGCCACTTGATACCTTACATCTCCCATATTGACTCATCAAAGAAGATGTACGATGCCCTAACAAATCTCTTCTCAGTCAGAAACACTGGACAAGTTACGAGTCTGAAGAATGAGCTCCATGACATGAAGATCAATGATGACGACAACATAAAATCATACTTTGTAAGGATCTCCCAGTTAAGATATCAACTACAATATATTGAAAAGATCACTTTAGAAAAAGAATTGGTGAACATAGTACTCAATGGTCTTCCCAGGACATGGGATGCATTTGTTGCAAGCATGAAAACAAGGAAGGAGTACCTGACATTTGAAGAACTTTGGACTTGTTGTGCTTAAGAAGAATCAAGAATCAATGAAAAAGAGAAAATCCAAAAGAATTACGATGATCAAGCCTTCACAACAAGATTCAAGAACTTCAGGAAAAAAAGGAATTTTGGTTCAAGGAGGAAGCCAAATCAAGAGAAAGACATTTCAGAAATACAATGATTCAACTGTCAAAAGTATGGTCACTATAGGAATCAGTGTCGCGAGCTAAAGAAAAGGAAGGAGAAACATGAAGCATCGATTACCAAAGAAAAGGAACCCACAAAGAAGACTAAGAAGGATTGAAGAGACTTCTTCTACTAAAAGGTAACAACACTCTTCTTATTTCTTTTACATATCTTACTTGCATCGTCTTTGTACATATCTTGTATATCTATCTCTTGGAAAATAATGTGTTCCAAGAAGAACTATACCTATGGAACAACAATAAGATAAAAATGAATATCATTAGATAATATACATGAAGGGATGCAATACAAATCATGTGGAAGCTACTTCAAGATAAGCCAAATCAAGCTTAGAAGTCAGACATCAAGAGAAATTGGAGAAAGACTTATGACGACAACTAAGACATAAGCATAGACTCTGTTAGATAGAGAGAGCCAATTATATATTGCAGAAGACAATAAGGATGCAAATGGAAGTATGGACTCTATCAGACGGAGGGAGCCAATTATATACACTCTTACATGAATCAAGGATTAGGAGGGAGCTAATCCTATGATCCATTGAAGATGATGAAATGTATATATCCATGGTAGCATCCATGAAATATAGTTTGTGTTCATCTCAACTGTGGAAGAAGACCTCTTCGAAGAAAAGCCTTAAAGTATTCCTGGTTTTCCATCCAGATCTGTGATCCTACGATGAAAGGAAGAAGTGGAATCTCTAGGGCATGGAATCTATAAGAAACTCCATGAACTCAAAAGTAAAATAACAGCACGAGGATTCCAAGAAAGAAAGAGGAACCAAAACAACCAGTCATTTTATCAAGAATCACAAGATTACCATCCTGATATGAACTCACTAAAAGCAATCAAGCAGAAGAACTGAAAGTTGTGATGGAGAACAATGTATGACTTATGAATGAAAGCATTGCAAGATCCAGAACCAGAGGTTCTCCCATATGGAGGGAGAAGACTATGATGGTTACTTGTTCCAGTACACTAGACATATCACTGCATGAGTCATTATATCATCCGCAACATCCATGAGTTGGAATTCTACATCAGATAAATGCAAAGAATGTTCTCCAGAGAAATTGAATAAAGAGAATATGAAGAGAATTATCAAGACTTTGAGACATACCAGAAAGAGACTCATGTATGCAGATAAGTAGAAGACAAATTGGTGGAGAACCTCCAGTGCACAGTAGAAGCGTGGTGAAGATTTCCTATAACATCAAGATGACTAGTCAGCAAATCAGATCTCATGATGACAGAAGAAGTGCTACTTGGATATGTTCCAGTTCTCCAACTATGATATACTCTATCATCCAGATCTACATGAAGCCTTCATAGTGTTCCAGACTAAAGTACAAGTATTGCATTATCCATGATGAAATCCAGAAAGGAGAAAGTGGTTCTCCAATATATAATCTCAATGATGAGAAGACAACAGATATCCTAACAAAACCTCTATCCAAAATCAAGTTTGTATATTTCCAAGAGAAGATGGGGATCGGGAAGATTCTCCAAGCTAAGAGAATGTACAGAAAAATATTTTTGAAAAACATTTACTTTTGTAATTTAAGTAACTCTCCAGTTAGGAGGGAGCATTTATCTTTGCAATTGAAAAATAGTCCAGATTGGACAGATGCTTTCCTGTTCGAAAAGTGGACTGAGATTTCTCACGGATAGTGACTTCCCATTGTAGTTAACATGGATAGCAGACTGAATGCTAATGTGTCATAGACAACGACTTCATTTTGTGGTTAACATTGGGAGTGGTCTAGGATAGTCATCCTTCTTAGCAGTCACTCTGAGTAGTGGTCAAGTAGAATGGTTTGCCTCACCGGGCAGTCATTCTTTTGAAGTTCACAGTTGTGAGTAGTTTCGAAGAATGGTCCATTTTGGAGGTTGATGCAGGACACATATTCCTCAAGGGAAGACTCATTCTCTCCAGGTTACACTTTGTTTAGTGTCATAGGAATGGCCC
>SNQJ01S0006955.1:0-11838 GCA_010110895.2 Picea sitchensis | reverse complement strand
TACACACATATAAACACATCTAAAAGGTAGATCAACAAAGTGTTTGACGAAATACCTCACTCAGAAAAAAGTTTTAAAAAGACACCAAAACAATGATGATCCTTTCATAATGGCTTGGGATCATTACAGTATCTATGCATATATTCGCAGTACTTGAGAACCATATGTCGCTCAGAATATTTGATACCCATCTTGGTGTGCAAGGTATGGAAGACATTAGTGAACTATGGCACTGTTTGGTTTGTTTAGTTTTACAGTGTGCTCCATCTTGTATACAATTAGTCATAACTTCCAATAGGTTAGTATTGTTCCTTAATAACATCCCTGAAGGAACCCCAAGTGGGTGCAAATACAAATAATGTGGATCCCTCTACTTCATTTTTCTCACAGAAAGTATCCCACCAATGTTTGACATGGGGGATGGCCTTGAGGAGAGAAAATGTAATTGTTTCTCTATCAAAAAAGTTGTGCACAGAAAAATACACCTCTATAAGGTTTAACCATTTATCTATGGCATCTACATCTATTTGACCTTCAAATATAGGAATATAAAAATTAATATGTACCTTGAAGGGGGTGGCATATCTGCTTGAGGTGGATGTGTCACTTTTCGACAGTCGTCAAAGGATTTTTGAAAATTTATCCATCATTGTGTTCCTCTATCTCTCAGGGGATTACTTGAGAAACATTTTGAAAGGATCTCATGTCTCGTCATATTTATATTCCCCCACCATGGATGGTTTCTTGGGTGTGTGAGAGAAATTTTCCTCAAGAGATACAATCTTGAGACCCACATCTCTATACCCTGACCACGTCGAGGACATGCATTAAAAAAATGACAAGGAGAAGACCGCTATGATACCATTGATCTTGATTTATGAGCAGAACGAAATGAAACCACAGATTTATAATATTAAAACATATACACAGTGAACAATAACATAGATAGAATAAAACTTGACTTCTATTAAATAATAAATATCCTGAAAACTGTAAAATGCTAACTGAAAACAAGCTTTCTAGAATGGTGTTATTGTATCTCTGAGAAGAGATGTGGCAGCTATGCTCATTCGCAAGAATATGAGTACAATGAGGCTTTGAAGGAATTTTTACAATAAACATTAATTCCAAAACCCTAGACATCCAAAAAACTAATCCTAGGAGATGAAGCACCAAAATCCATGTGGGCCATGTTGGGGTAAGTTAGTACATCAAATTCCCAGGGTCAAAACTTTTTCCTATACGACCTTTTTTTAGGGCGCACGATAGCTTGGTCGAAATGTATTGACGAGAATACTGTTTTAGGGGGATCAATTAAATAATTTACACTTTTTTGGGGTTCCCTATCACGAAAAATGGTTGTTTAGGCCCTCATAATGACCTTAGAAGTTTAGGAAACGAAAAACTACTAAAAATAGTAAGTTGCCAAAAAATTGTTTTGAGCCAATTGGAAAAGTTGGGTGGCCACCAATATCCTCTCAGATCAGTTCCACCTCCTCATATCAACCTTGAACCTATACAAGTATTTCCCTCATTGCATGCGATGGACCCACCCCGAGATTATCATATCGACGAAGCCTCCTCGCTCGACCCTCTACAACTTGCTCATCTTGTAAACCCTGCACTACATCAACCTCTTGGCCATTGGGTCCCACATCTACATATAAAAAATAAAAAAGTTTTATCAATACTTAGGACATATAATAATATAAAATCAAATAACATGTCAAAATGTAAAATTACAACAAACTCACCTCTGTCATCCAAGTCTTCACCTGGCAACAAGCACATATAAGGGTGGTACCTGAAATCAATCATGTGATATGGGAAGTCCTAAAACACCTGTGGGGTCTTTCACCACACCTACTCAAACAAAAGAGTAAATTATTTCCCCACATCACCCCCACCCTAGCGTCACAATAGTTGTCCCCATCTCACCAACCTAGGATCTCACATCTCAAGCAGGTTGAAAATCACCCAAGGGCGTAACAACACTACCCTCTTAAAAATAAAATCACAAAGGAATAAATGAAAGGTGACATCACCACTTCTCGCTGCCACACATATGTCCAAATTTTCTATCATGCACACACATATCACTAGAGCCTAGGAAAACATGTGATACCCCATAGTCTTCTCTACAATCACCATCTGGGCACCTGAGATGCATTCGATCCCTAGTGACCCATAAATTCATACAACCATGGTGAAAAAAACTTGCATTTATAGGGAATCAATTTCGACTATAGTAACTGAGATGTCTCTCATCATCATCATCCCTGAGTAGTAATGGTTGGCCAGTGCCCCCACACTCACCCTCGGGGGGATCCTTGGCTACTTTGCCAACTCCATTCCCAGAAAAAGGAGTCTAGTCAGGAAATAAATATCAACTTTCATTGTGATGTGTATCTCAAACCCCTGCACCATGAAGAGCTATTGATCAGGATGCCACATATGCACTATAAAATCCAATAGTGCCTCCTGCAAGAGGATCGGTGAGCATTCAAATAACGTTAATAAAACAGCATGGGAAAAATGTCACCATATACAACCATCCTCCCCCACCATCCTCCATAGGGACTCCCAATATCTCTCATGCCACTAGACTACCATCCTCTCACACTAATCTATAACCTGCATCTAATCCAACTGATATGTATTAGATTTCATGATCTAGAATAAACTCCACATACAACCCAAAATAAACATTTTCCCCGCATAATTGTTCAATTAATATCCATGCACTTCATCATGATCATTCGGTTAATAGTCGCACACATCAGCGTGTATGTTCTCTTAATAGTCGCACACCAACCTCGCGACCAAACCCCAGACAACCAAACACATATGCGCGGTGTTTCATTTAAAAAACATGCATATGCACACGAAATTCCTCAAAATAGTCGTGCATAATTGTGCAGTTGTTACCCCAACAACCGCGCCCAACCCCAACCTAGTCTGCCCATCTAAAACTTGAAACTCCACGCACATGCACATTCAAACGTTTGATATAGCCACACACTACATGTGGCTATATCAACTAAATTAGCATGCATATGTGCAGGAATACAAAATTCCCCTATGTGATCCCACTTACCTAACCCTAAAACCAATTGTATGACCATCTTTATGGCCTCCAATCCCCCCCAAGCAACATCTAACCTATGCAGGAGGTTTTGTCGGCTTACTTGGCTCTCTCGTCTCTTGAGTTCGGGATTGTCTTCTCTTGCATGGATCACCGATATCCAATAACACATCTCATAGATCCCCACAACAACAAGTACAAATTTGGTGGCAATGTGGGCCCCATGCCCATATATACACCCCTTTGAAAAACTTCCTCACTTTCATTTCAGATCATTCGATCTTCATTTTTCACACCATTCACACCTCCGAGATCTAGATCTTATCATCTTCATGATGGTACTCTCAATATCTCATTTTAGTATGGATCCTCGAGGGCCCATTTTTGCACCTCAGGCATAGGTACACATCACCTTGCCACATTTAATTCTCAAGCAACTTTTATATATGCTTTATTTTCAGATGTTTTTCACGTCAACTATTTAGTTTATATGTACATGTCCTCATCGATGGCCTCATTCACAACATCAGTTGTGGGATTCCTTTGGCCCCTTCAGGTATATATTCCAAAATAGCATGAACTTCCGCCCTCTTCTCATAGTTGCATTTTCCAATCATACCCCCTGACATTTATCCCTAGGATCCCTATGGGCGGCTCTACAACACCCTCAACTCCATCCATTCCAGTGTTGTCATCCAATAGCCTTATCCCCCACATGATTCATCCCATATACATTTTCCCTTAAGCATATTGACGTTGATGTTGATTATTCCCCCTTAGCATTTGGAGTCCTCGCAGTTTTTCAACTCAAAGAATGAACCTCATAGTTATTCTCATCATTTTTTATCCTACCCACTAAGGAATCCCATATCATATGGTTTTATTTTTTAATAGATGTTCCTCATAATCATCATTTACCCTCCATTTCATCCACCACTAATTTCCCATCTACAATCTCATCCTCCATTCATCTACCCGACACATAAACCAACCAATGGCCCCCCACCCTCCACAGGTTGCTACTTGCACCCTATATAGGCCGAGCCATACTTCACTGGGGAACCTATTTTTGTACATGTATTCAACCCCATTATTTATTCATTTGGTAATTGTATAAAACATCTTTCAATTCCAACAAGTACCGTAGATTTTGGTAATTGCAATCGATGACATTTTTCTTTGACACACAACAACCCATGTCACCCTTGGTTGGGGAATTTTTACTTCCCTCGTTACCTCTGCACGATATTTGTACCCTGGCCAAAATTTTTACCATTATAGACACTCATGTCCCCCATCACTATATTTTGACCTATTTTACATCTCCTTGCAGTCTCACCCATTCAACACAGTTTTACCCCATATTTGGTCATCCCCTCTGATATCAGTTTTACGGTTGTTTCCATCCATCAACACCTCCCAACCAAGGGTGGTTCTTGAATTCCCTATATATTCCAAACATCATTCAATATTATTAACCCATTCACCTTCACCAATATAGTTTATGACACCATTTTGATCAATCAATGTCAAGAATCCCTTTGTTTCTTGTAGTCGATCCTCCTTCCTTGTTGATATCAACACAAGGTTCTAGGAAGGTGGAAGTATCTTGGATCTCATCCCACCATTAATGAGTATCCTCAAATGACAAAGAAAGAGTCATCCTTTCTTCTTGATAAAATTGACCTCCATAACATTTGACACCAACAAAGTTTCATGTTACAGTGGGTCTTACTATGTGGCCATTTCAATTTACAGTAGCATTCAAAGACCTATGATTTTGATAGGCCATCAATTCCTTCATGTTATTCACCTCTCGATTCAGAACCTATTTTGTCATGTAAATCGTCATTTGCTATTTTTTATCCTCTCGAGGGCATTGTAGATATCTACTTCACCAGCAGTGTCAGTCACCATTATTATTTTATGGCTTCATGACAAGAGCATGGGGCATGCCTGCCTCGTTTTTACAAACATTTTATTTTCTGGAGAATACCTGGTACATATATTTTTGTCCCCTCTCCCTCCAATGGATTTCTCTCACCGTCCCTCACTACAAAGTTATATCACACTTTTATACAATAACTTCATCACCAAAAGCAATGATGATGTATTTTGTCTATACATATGCTGCAAACCTCACACATCAAGGGGCATCTATTATCACCAAAACATTTATCACCACAAACAAAAAAAATGGATGAAGAAATAGTCAGCACAAGCAGAACATACTACCAATAATTGTGGAAGGATCACACAGAGTTTGGAAATATAATCACAAAAATATACAAAAGTGGTTCTAAAGTTCCAGGTGTATTCAACACAATCGGTACACACACATTCACGTGGGATAATATGGAGTACAATGTGCATAGTGCACGATCCATGGAACTGACAGTCGGAAAACCCTCATGGACGCAGAAATAATGCATTGATGATTTTGGTTTGGATTCAACCACTTATGGGGTGGAGTAGATCTTACCCATACCCAAAATCGCCATAAAATTCTTCTTGGGGAACACTGAAATGGATGGGAGTTACCTTCAAAGACCTCCTATTCACATTTGAAACTAGTTTGGAAAAATATTTCCATCCTCCTATAAGTAGAGGGCCATTGTATGCAAATAGGAAGAAGCAATTTGAGTATTGTTATGCTATTCGATTTTTCTTTGAGAATCCATCTTTCTCCTAGAACTCTTTGAGAATTCATAGCAGTTGTTGCACCTCTCTCCTCTTGTTAAGTTCAACAATCAATTATTCAACATTGTATTTTCATTTTCATCCATTGTTAGAGGAGATAAAGCTTTGTGTTTGGGGACCATAAGTTCCCATATTTCTCCTAGGTGTTATCAATTCAAAGATCAGTCTCATTTGGTAGCTATTCCTTGTGTCTCTTTCTTGCATTAATTTAAGTTGTTACATGATTAGTTTAGTTTTATTATTTTTTTTTTCTTTCTTAGTTTCTATTCGGTTGAGACACTAATGAACTAACAAACTGATGTGTTGTATTACAATCCTAACTAGATAGTTAAGGGACCTCTTTTTGCTCACCCAAGTGGAAAAAAGAAACCAACACTAGTTCCCTATCCCAACGTTGATGAGGGAATAATGATGAAGGTAAAATTGTCCAAGTATAGACATACACATATCAATTTCTATTTTGTCCTCAATCGGATAAAAGATGGATATAAGTTCATGGTTAAAGATATATGCAAATTATTAGTTCCTATCATTATTCTAGGAAGAGAAATTTGGGCTCCATTTCTGATCAAACTATAGCGAATATTCCAAAACCGTTAATAAACCAGTTCCAAAATGGGTTTTCCCTACTTGCGAGCATTTTTCAATATTTCTCAATTGTTTAGGAGAAAAATTCATCTGATTAGAACAAAAGTTTCTATAATATTATTTTCACACGCCCAATCATCACCAATGCAGATTAATTTGCAAAAATCAAGCATTGAAGAATGGTCAGTCATAGTCAATATAAAACAACATGTCCAAGATCGATATACTAGTAATTGAATCCCTCAAAGACTATTGATTCCATTTTATAAGGGAATCAATGACACATGGCAGAAAATTATAGGCATAATTATTGATTTTGATCCCAACATTCCATATTTCTTGCAACTAAGTCTTAGATTGTGCTTATTTTTAGTTGATACATAGTTTTTGTTTCTACAAAGATAGAAATAAGTTTTATAATGTAATTTCATATAAAATCTATTATTTATATGTAAAGAGGGGGGTCCTAGGGGAGGCTCGAGAAAGTGACTTTGGGGGTGGAGGTTGTGTGCCTAACATTGTAATTCTATGAGTATTCTATCTTTACAACATTTATTATAAGATAATTTTGAGAGTTAAATTATCAATTTGTTACCTTTTGTGTTTCGTTCCCTTTCTTCTTATTGCTTGAAAATTTGAGATAGTTGAGAATAAAATCTTAACCATGAATTTGAGATTCTTGATGTAGTGAAGAGTTCAATGTAACTTCCTTTGATTTATTTTCCTTTTTCAAGCATTTTCTATTCATTCTCAGGAAGAATTTATGTCTATGGATATTCAATCTCATGAATGTGAAAGATGATCTAAATTAGATATCAACGAGATTCATGTTTTTTTTCTTATCCTTCTACTCTCCATAATGATAAACCTATTGTATGATATTTATCTTGATTACCTCTGATTCATAGAATGTTAGTAAGAAACAATCCATTCCCAATGGTTTCAGGAAATGATCACTAATAATATATTTATGTTTTTTAGTCTAGCTCCTTACCCTCTCTCCTTTTTATTTTGGTCTACCTGATCCACTAGTATTCACAAAACTACACCAAACCAAATATTTACAATAACTAAGATGTGCTAGGAATGCCCTCCCAGTAGTCAAAGAGCATCTTCTAGTGCTAACACTTTGAACAATGCCTCTCTTGATAGGATGTAGCTGCCGATTTAATTGAGTATGCAAAATTTTTAAGCAATAGGATTCATAAGGATCTCATTGAGTAGTATTGATTTGGTTCTGCATATGCCTTTCACCGGATCCAAATTTATCGAACCACATAGATGTTCGACAAAACAGGTATTCCAACAGAGGAAAAACACCTTCAGTAACCACTCACATAACCAAATCAAATATCAACACACCGATGTTTTAAAGTGGTAAAACCCCTATGAGGAAACATCCATAACCCCAACTAATGCGACCACTTGGAGAAGTTTATTAATGCAAAATAAAAAGATTACAAATGTATTTTACAAGAGTGTTTCTCACAATCGATCATCGACAACTGACCTTCCATTCTCCTTAAATAGAGATCATGGACCAATTGGGTGTTAAGCCACATATAAATTGTCGTTAAGATCGAGTAGAATATGAATTGTCAGATCACTCTATGTCGGGAACATATCGTGACCATCATATTTCCTAACTACAAATGCATACTAATGCATACTAAAGAAACACACTAAGAAACACACTTTTACCTAACAACACATTAGACCAAGTAGATTTTAAATAACTCCTAAGTTTCTAAATAACCTAACATCCCCCCACAAGAAAAAATTTTGATAGGATTGAAGGATTTACAATAGTGACACAATAGGAGAAGGAAGGAATAATTAGAGCCTATCCCCCCCTTAATGACAATTTATTGAACTCCTAACATAGATCGAAGTTTGGAAAACTTTTCTTCTGTAAGAGACTTTGTGAAAATGTCTGCAACTTGATCTTCTTTAGGGAAAAAGAGCACTTCAATAACTTGATCATGAATGAGATTTCTGATGAAGTGCATGTGTAGATCGGTGTGCTTGATGTGATGATGTTAAACTGGGTCTTTGGCAATCTTTATGGAACTCCAATTGTCACACCAAAGTTTGGTCGGATGTTGCTGCTAAAATCTAAACTATTAAAGGGTATGTCAAAGACACAAGGCTTCATGACTGGAATTTACCGATGCTCGGTACTTTGCTTATGATAAAGAAGGTGAAATAGCCTATTGTTTCTTACATGTCCAAGTGGCAGGTCTGGAACCAAGGCTCAAAACATAACCTGCAGTAGAATTATGATCATCAAGGTCGTCGACCCAATCTGAATCAGTGAAACCAACCGATAAGGGAGTCCCCCCTGAACTGTAATGTATCCCGAACTGAAATGTACCTCAGACATAGAGAAGTATCCTTTTAGCTGATTTCCAATGGATTTCATGGGGTCTTTTCATATACCAAGCAACAATACCAACAATAAAGGAAAGATCGGGATGGGTATGAGTCAAGTATAAGAGGCTACCAACTAACTGACGGTACAAGGTTGCATCAACTTCAGGAGAAGTATAGGTGGTAGCAAGCTTGACTCCAGACCAAAAGGGAGAAGGGGATGGTTTACAATCATGCATATGAAAGCAATGAATAAGGTCACAAGCATACTTAGACTGGGAAAGAAAAATTCCTTCATTGATTTGCAAAACTTGGAGGCCAAGGAAATAGTGCAAAAATCCTAAGTCTATCATTTCAAATTTCTTCTTAAGGATGGTTTTCACATGGTTTAAAAGTTTTGAGTCACTACTAGTAAGGATAAGGTCATCAACATAAAGGACAAATATTATGATATGGCTTCCTACTTTCTTGGTATAGACATTAGGATCATAATGGCATCTAGAGAATCCAGTGGCAATACGAAAGTTGTCCATTTTGGCATACCAAGATCGAGGAGATTTCTTGAGACCATAAAGAGATTTCTTAAGGCGACAAACAAGGATAGAGTCATTATGGACATAGATAGGAGGTTGTTCCATGTAGATTTATTCTTTCAAATATCCATGCAAGAAGGTGGATTTCACATCCATCTGATGGACCTCCCATTTATGTGAGGCAACAAGGGAAAGAACAAGGCAGATGGAATTCATTTTGTCTATAGGGGAAAAGGTTTCACTATAGTCAATTCCTTCAACTTGGGAAAATCATTTGGCAACTAACCGAGCTTTGTGTCTTTCAACACTTCCATCTAATGCATACTTAGTTCTATAGACTCATTTACATCTGACAAGTTTTCTTCCTTTTGGAAGAGGTATAAGATCCCAATTATTGTTTTCCATTAAATAACGATAATCTTCATTCATTGTTGTATCCCAATTTGGATGACCTAAAGCTTCTACAAATGTCTCTAGATATTGAGTCTCTGAAACTTGAGCCAAAAGAGAAGAGGCTTGCTGGAACTATGAACGTGTCCAATGCTGATCTGAAGGATCACCGACAAGGTCACTATCTGTTTCTCGTGTTGAACGGACTCATCTAGGAAGCAATGGATATGGTGTTAGTTCAGGTGCAAAGGACTCATCTGGAGGAAGGTGAGTTGGTGGAGGTGGATTTTCATCCTCACAGTCATCATCTAAAGAAGAAACCAGAAAAAAAGAAGGAACAAACGTCAGAGATGGCTCACAGGCCGAAGAAGGCACAACCATTGAATTAGGCTCACATGCCAAAGAAGGAACAAACGTCGAATTTGGCTCGCAATACAAGAGATTTTTGTTGGATTATTGAGAGGGGGGGGTGAATAAGTAATAGCATAATTATAATCCTTTTTATTCAAATGTTATATCAATGTAGAATTGTTATCCAATAATGAGCAGTAAGAAATAAACAACCACACACATACACAGTACACCAGTGTTTTACGTGGAAACCCAAATTGGGAGAAAACCACATAATGTTTTTTATTATATGTCTTGAAGAATTACATTCATTGGAAGCGCCAACTTCCTTTGTTTTCTAGCTACAACTGGAAGAAGGCTCCAACCCCTAGTTTCTTAGGCTACAATCTAAGGTAATCTCCAACTCCCCAATTCTCTGGCTACAACCAGAAGGAGGCTACAACCCCCTATGTTCTCCGGCTACAACCAGAAGGTGGATACAACAACCTGTCCTTGCCCCATATTGCCACCCTGAAGTAGAAGTAGAATAATGAAACCACTGTCACACTATCGTTGTGAGATATACCATTGTAAACCTATACCAAAAACTTTGAACCATGCATCAAGCATGCATCAACCTGTACCTCAACCTGTAATCAACCTGTACCATAAACAAGTGCATCAACCATGCACCAACCTATACCAAACAACCTGTAATAAACCTGTACCATAAAAAAGTGTATCCAACCTTGTACCAAGTATGTACCAATCATGTGTCAACTAATCATCAACTATGAGTCATAAATGTGTACCAACATCATTAACTTTACACCTCATGTATGTGCCAACTCATCAATTACTTTTCTCAACCATGTACTCAACATGTACCTCAACCAAAATCCCTCATCAATTTCATCATACAAATCTGATTTGTATCTCTGTAATAGACCTGGTGTATATGATCAAATTCCTGCAAACCTTCCTTAACATTAACAACAAGAGACTAGCATTTTCATCAAACTTTTCTTTAGCCTCACATGCCTAGTTTTGGATTAGTTTACAACCCTAACTTGAAGTAATCATAACTTTGAACCTGTAATGTATAAATATATGAAACTGATACATAATATTATTCAATTTTTTTATGCAATTCCTACAGGTTTCACCACTTGTAACTTCTCAGAAAAGGAGTTATAGAAAAAATGGCATAGCTTTCTGAATTCTGGCTTATTCAAGAGAGCGACCTTGTAGAGTGTGCCCCGCAAGAAATATTTGTTGAATTGATCTAAAAATGTTACACAACATACTATACACTATAACCTAACTAACACATTTATTTTCACTGAATTTGGATATTTTATGAAGAAGTTATGATGTTTTTACCCGAAACACTTGTTTTTGACTAGTTTCAGGACTAGCCACAAACCCTATTTTCCACGGAGTGTAACTCCCAAAATACAACGACGCACAAGATGAATTGTTTACCACATATACTTGGGTATGTTGTATCAATGGAATAGCAATTGAACAGTTTGAATCATTATAGAAAACAAGTTATAGTGAAAATGGTGAGATGACCTGTAAATAACATACCTTAGAAAACACCATCAAAAGAATTTATCCTTCCTTGCATTTCAGACTTCTTTTCTTCACCTTCCCTCAGAAATTCGGCTTAGATATCCTTGGTTACCTCAAAAACCTATAGATATTCAATATTCTCAAGTTTGTTTGAAATCAGAGAGCCTTTCCTCTTATTTATACTCTCCAAGTAGTTTCCTTAAAAGCATCTTCTAGGTCACTTGGCCCACTTTCATTATTTTAGGGTTAACCCACTTCTAATTT
>SNQJ01S0006954.1:199052-219284 GCA_010110895.2 Picea sitchensis | reverse complement strand
CTTGCAACTCCGGGGTCGACATCCGATAAGGCGTTCTGGCTATCGGTTCGGTCCCCGGTTTCAGGTCTATGGTAAACTCCAATTCCCTTTCTAGCAACATCCCAGGTAACTCCTCTGGAAATACGTCCGCAAAATCCTTCACCACCAGAAGGGGCTCTATACCTTCTACTACTCCCTTCTCGTTTAGCACAAGGATTGCATAAAGCTTGCACCCCTTGCGCATACTCTTCCGTGACTGTAAGGAAGAGACGAACCTCAGTGAAACTCCTTGGTTCCATCCTACAATCACACGTCTCTGTCCCTCGTCATCGACCAAGCTCAACCATTTTGTATTATAGTTGAGTATCACCCCATGCGACTCCAACCAATCCATACCAATAACGACATCATAAGATCATAGGATCATGACATACAGGTTGGCCCGTGTGACAAACTCTCCCAGGTTAAGGATACAGTCCGTAACCTTTCCTCCAACCTTCTGTTTGGCTCCCAAAGCCATCTCCATGAAGCTAAACTCATCCTGTTCGACTTCCTTTACCTTAATCCTTTTTAGCGCTGCACCAAAAATGAAACTCTTGGTAGCATCGGGATCTATCAAAATACTAAGGGTCTGGTTAGCGACAATACCTGTCTTCTTGAGCATAGTCGACTGATGCTCTGCCTGGTGGTTATTCACCACTGCATGAATCCGATGGGACTTGCCCATATCTCCCACTGTAGTGGGTCTATCTGATCTAGACGCTCTAGTCCTCTCCATAAGACAATTGCACTAGTAGTGTGGCTCCCCACACGTCCAACACCCCTTCTTCGGCCCAGTAGTCCTGGTACCCGAAGTAGAAGATGACGGCCCACCTACTTGGAACCTTGGTCTGTTCTTCTAAACATGCCTAAACTGCAGTTGATGTGGGCGACCCTACTGTTGATGCGGTGGTCCCCGATAAGGTGTCCACTGTTGAGGCGACAGTCTTCAGGGTGAAGTGAAAGTGGATCCCCTATGGAAGCCATGATATCCTGACGTATGTCTCGCTGGTGTCTGGTGCTACTGTGTTCTAGATGGAACTTGCCCTGTTGGTCTCGCTGGAGTCCTGGTCTGACCTCCATTGATAAGCTCCTCCTCTGCTATGAGGGCCTTCTGGATGGAATCATGCAAGGTTTGAGGCATCAAAATCCTAACCTTTGCACGTAGGCTTCCGCTAAGGCCGAATACGAACCTGTTGACCTTAAGTTTATCGGTGTTAAGGTGCGGAGTGTACCGAAGCAGCTCCATAAAACGGGCCTCGTACACGGGCACCATACGACCTCTCTATCGTAAGGCATTGAACTCATTGAGCTGAAGCTCAATGAATTCCTCTGAAAGGTACCTCTCTCGGAACCGTTCCTCGAACAGTTCCCATGACACGTCTTCAACGACCATGTTCATTTGTAGTAGGAGCATCTTCCACCATAGAAGAGTGCTCCCCTTCAATTGAAAGACCGTTATGTAGACCTTCATGTTGGAGGTATAATCGTGAAGTGCGAAGCACATTTCCATGTTCTCCAACCATGCCTCGGTGGCTGCGCCGTCTGGGGAACCAAAGAACTCAGGAAATTTGACCTTCTCGAGTTCACGGTGAATGCTACCAGTAACGGTCAGTGCACGCGACGGAACCTCAGTGGGTGTCAACGCCCTGGCCTCATCTCTGTCCAAACGGTTGATCAGTTCCTCAGACATGTGCTGAAAAGATCTCATCATATCGACTACATTGCCAACTGCTATCTTCTCCTGTCCGAGAACCTGCTCGTCTCACTGGGGGTTAGACCCCTCAGGTGTGGATGGTACTAGAGGCGTCGTGCCTCCTCCCCTAGTATCCTGTTGTCTGCCTCTATTACATCCTCTAACCATGATTACCTGCACACACATAGTCAACTCGATTAGCAACAGTATAATCCACTCATGTCAACGAAAGCCGTAGCAATCCCAAGTCGCGGGTTGAACCCGCTCTGATACCATATGTGACGATCCTCCTCGTTACGAAAACCTATTCATATAACAAGTGCAATTTTTTTTTTATATGTTGTGTGTGTGCGTGTGTACAAGGGTAATAAACACATTCGACTCTGTGTCGCCACCCGACGACAAACAAGATGCATACAATGACAATGCAACATGACGACCTAAGACGCACATCAAGTATCTGCATACATTAAACGACAATCAATCGACTATAAATAATACTGACTACCCATCCATCCTACCCTGCAATGGTTAGGACCTCCAAGACACATAAGCAACGCTCAAGCCCAGGTTCCCATCGATTTTAACCATTTAAGGTCTCAGGGCTGTCGACTGTTCTAAGGAACATGGAGGTGTCTACATCCCGCCCGACACAAGAAGACCAAGCAATAAATTGTTTACAACCGAGTACAACAAAAGTTAATGAACGACCACGTCCTCTACAGAAGGCGTAAGTCAGAAGGACACCGACAATAACCAACCATTAGTTAAGACTCAGCATTACCTACGACTCAATTGACAACAAGTACAGATCAAACACTTCGTTTAGTTTCCGTTAGTCGACGAGTTACCAACCCAACCTTAAAAATGTATATTCAATTAATTGCAAATCCCCATTTACTAAGTCATGATAACTTATTGTACTTAATTCAAGGACATTACACTATATATGTTTACCACTAACAATAAAAATTACGATATCGTTACCATAAAATAATGAACACATTACATTTAGATCATAATAAATTTGCAAAAATAATAACCACAGTTCATCTTATGTGTTATCCATAGCAATACAATTACAATATCATTACCATAAAATGACTACACCATTACATTTAAATTACCATAACTTTGCAATGATAACAATCACATTGCAAGAAATTGACAATTATTATAGCAAGTACGACAATAATCATGACATTAACACAACCATCATTATCGCAATTAACAAAGTTATCTATAGTACAACATATTGAAGTAGTGAATCATTATTAACTTCTTAATTTACTCACTACTACTGCAGTGTTGCTTGGGAGAGTACCTTTAATCAACGTTGCATGATCGCCTACTCCGGGTGACGTCCATGCGCTCCATGCCTCTCTCACTTGCCGACCGTCGAGACCTCACCGGTACCTCCCAGCCAATGCTAGGGGTACTCTGCTTCTCCCTTAGCCCCCTGAGCCGCAAAGGGGCCACACACTATCCAGATGGTACGTCTAGCTCCCAGCTTGCCTCGCAAGGCCGAGCTACCACTCCTATCTGAGCTGGGAAATCCCAACTCCTCACAAGTAAATCAGTCAAGTCACTAATCCGACAGTGTAATGTTACGCTAACAACCCATCCTTTCTTCCTTCTCCTCTCTCTCTTTTATAGAATTTTAGAACTTCCATCCTTTCCCTAATCTCATTAAATTTAAGTTTTAATAAAAATCTTCTAAAAACTCTCCTTCGTACAAGTGTCATCCATCCCCCACGTTTCTTCATTAACTATTTTCTTTAATTTATTAAATTGTCTTATTTCCCTCACCCACCTAGAGTTACTCCTATTTTTACTCCTAGGTGTCCCTAGATTCCCGTACAAGTTTTAAATACTTTTCCTAAAATGAAGTTGCTAATTTAGTTCAATTTAGCAGGTTCTTAATTGCAGATTCTTTACTAAGTTGACCTCACTTTTTACCATAAGTTCCCTTCTTTCCTTTATTATGTTTCCTCCATTCCTTAGTTTCCTAATTTTTATTATTCCCTTCTTTCCCCTTTTTATTAGAGCCAAAAATGGCAGTTGCACAATTTAACCTCTTTTCCTTTTTATTAATAATTTAATATCTTTCACACTTTCACAAGTTAAACAATTAAATTCCTTTCTTACAATTTTAAATCCACTTATTTTAATTAAATTCTTACTCTCTTCATTTTACCCAAATTTTTTATGAAGACTAAACTATTACTTAAGTGGTTTTCAGTTTAATTTTTATTTTTATTTTATTTTTATAGGGTATTTTTCTTAAGGTTAGACAAAATTTTACCCTAGAGAAGTTTTAGACTTAGGACTTAGATTCTGAACTGGGCGACATTTAATTAGGGAAGTTGTTTAGAATTTCTTAATGTGTTAAACATATTAGGGCCATCTAGGTTTGTTCCTTCATCATCATCAACGTGATGTGCCCTTCAGGACGCAACACGTACTCCAAGGGTGCCACTCACCTCGTTTGTTTCTTTTGTGCGACATGCCCTTCAGGATGCACCACGTGCTCCAAGGGTGCCACTCGCCTCTTGATTGATTGGTAAACATCAATAACCCCTGGAGTCAACACTCTGCCAGGTGAACTTGTGGGAGACTAAGGGCTTCTAAGGAATAAGGCCCCCGCCTTAATGCGTACCCCTTAGAATCATCGTGAGCGACTCTCGCAGTCTGCCCTCGCGACATCGTGGGTCCTCTTGAACTAGGTAATCATTAACCTAGAGTTCGAGCCACGACGGGAGTGCTATTAGGCTGTGGCAGGGCTGTTGTCCACACCTCTCCCTCAACTTCTCTGGTAGTCGTGTGTGGCCCCTTTACTCCATATGTGAGTTTGGTTGGCAAGCTATCGTCAGCCTGCATCATCAACAATCATGTCAGAATATGTCCACATCATATCATCTAATCAAACGTACTAAAATCACAGTAAAATAATCAACCCCAATAGCACACTCCCTGAATCGATCCAGAGTCCAAGGGGTTCCGTCGATGCCTCTGCATCCTCAAGGTCCAAAACCCTACACACTCAGTAAAACCGAGTCAATGGCACCTGTCTCTGTCAATGCAGTAAACATCAAGTCATCTATCATAATGCATCATAATCAAGGACAAATTTTTTAATATCAAAATAGTCTGGATCACTTGTGAGCAAGTGTCCTAAAAGAATAAGTTTTCTCAGTGTGCCAGAGTGGGATGTTACACCTCTTGATACAATGGATAAACTCTACTAGCTAGCATGCAAGCATCACTAGTGAACCCATCACAATGAAAATTTTCATGTACATTCTTCACACTTATTCCAGAATGATCCATAAGGTAAGAAAACGATCCTCTACATTTTATACTCATAATTCATGGAAGACTAGCAAATATTCTATCCTTATCTAGTGTGTCTCCAATTGTTGAGGCCTTAAAACCCCCCCAAGTCCACCAGATTTAGTCCCTTTATAAATTTTTTCATATTAAATCTTTTGATCACTTCTTCCATTGACCATTTTCTCTAGGGTTTGAATTGTTAAGTGTTTTTTGGTTGAATGGGTGGTTCTTATCCAACTACATGTTTTTTTGATCCACCTCATGTTGTGGTCATGATTGAGTATGACAATAGTCTTGTTGAGTTTGTTTGCATTGCAAGTGGATCTTATTGTGTATGTCACATTTTCATATTTTTTTGTGCCTCTTGGTTCTTTGACTAACCCTGACTTGTGAAAATTCCATTTATTGTCACTTGGGTTGATTGAAACATCCATTGGAATTATTATCCTTGATGTCAAAGGATTAATGTTTTCAATAATGTCATATTACGACTTTACAAATACGCAAAGTATTTCCAAGATTGATTTATATATAGGTTTAAAAGTATATTAAAAAAAATGGTGCACATGGAAAAGTAAAAAGTGAAATGGTGATTTCAAACCCATGGTTTTGGAAGCCCACGATATTTTCTCATGGTATTTGAAAAAATGAACTAAAAAAGGGGAATTTATTATTTAATTAATGGGTTCCATGTCTTTTTGAATCAACTTGTCCCTTCATGAAGGGTTATGATAAAATATACAAAGATAAAGTATTGAGATAAAGTGTGTGGGTGAAAAATGTAATAACATTTGAAGAAGTGAATGAGCAAAGATTGAATATCATTACAAAAGAAGAGAGCTGTGAAATCAGTTTCAGGTCAGCTTGGAATTTTTTCTATAAATTATTTTATAGGATGTTTCAGGCCATGAAGTTTTGAGGAGATGGAAACAAGATCTATAGATACATGTGGTTAAAATTTCAAATGTTGGTTTGCTACAATTTCTAAGA
Organism: Picea sitchensis; assembly: GCA_010110895.2. NCBI lineage: Eukaryota > Viridiplantae > Streptophyta > Pinopsida > Pinales > Pinaceae > Picea > Picea sitchensis. Next base: position 213,247 of record SNQJ01S0006954.1, on the reverse strand, counting down.
TATTCCCCATGGAAGTTAGGGTTCCATAATGATCTTGAAATCAATTTCAAGCATGTCAGTTTGGAATTTTCGCTGTAACTTATTTTTTGGGATGTTTATATCGTGAAATTTTGAGGAGACAAAGGCGAGATCTATGGGTACACGTGGTTAAAATTTCATATGTTGTTTCGATATACTTTCTGAGATGTGCCCCATGGAAGTTAGGGTTTTTGAATAGTCCTGAAATTAGTTTCAAATATGTCAGTTTGACATTCTCTCTATAACTTCTTTTTTGGGACGTTTTAGATTGTGAAAATTTCCAGGATATAAGGAGAATTATAGAATTAACTCAAGTAAAAATTTCATACTTTGGTTCACTATACCACCTAATATATACCCATTGGAATTTAGGGTTTCTAAATGGTCCTAAAATCAATTGAAAATAGGCCAGCTTGACATTTTCTCTATAACTTATTTTCTAGGAATTTCAGACTGTGAAATTTTCAAGGATATGAGGAGACATACTAGATTAACTCAGGTAAACATTTCAAAATCATATTTGAAAAATTGTATATGTGGCATGTTGTACAAGTTCTTCTTTGGAAAAGGCAAAAAACAACAATCTTTGGGAAAGTTACCATTAATTTCATTTGGAAATTCAAATTTTGGTCAGACCTAGTGAAGGCATAAGTAACAAGTAGACTCAGTGAAGGTAATGTGAATGTTATCATATTTTGAAGAATTTATATGTACTAAAGAATAAAATATAACTTGAAGGTTGATGCCGCTCAAACAAAGAGATTGGTGTCTCTTGCTAAGTTGGTGCTTACCAGTGGGGCTTAGTGTCTCCAATAGATTGGACTCTACAAAAATCTGTAAGAGTAGGTTGGTGCCTACCTGGGTTTGTACTAGTGGGGATTTGTGTCTCCAATATATTGGTGCCTACAAAGAATTATACAGAAATGGTTTTTGGTTTTCTCCCAAAAAAATTCCACGTAAATCTTGTGTTCCATGTTTTGCAGTTAATAGATCTCATATGTGATTATTTTTATATGGTTGATGAATGTTTGAAAAAGTAAAAAAAATCGCCTTATACTAATTCACCCCCCGCCTAGTATAAGTGTGTTCTCAAAAACATATTCAAGGCATAGGTTGGCTCTAAATTATGTTTTAGAAATAATCGATACTCCCACCAAGTACTCAATACCAAGTTCTCCAAACACCAGTTGGTTGTTTTCATAGAATAAATCTCTCAACTGCTTATGGATAACCCTAGTTTCAATGAACATCTTGAAATCCTGTATAACATAGAAGTTAAAGGAATTCACAAAACTAAATTAAGGTAAATCAACGGAAAGAACATGGCCCAAGCTTATATTAAAAATGATTTTTCACATGATTATGGGTATTGGTCATAGTGAAATTTTTACCTTCGAAACAAGTCTACTATAGGTTTTATGGGATTACAAACCCATTAATGCAACTGGAAAAATATGAATCTGAGGCACTGAGTATTTGCCGTCAAATGAGCCTCATCACTTATGAAAATTGTTGGAATGATCTTGGATGGATTTGTATGACCATTCATTTGAAATACCCACCTATCCTTCTCCATTGTAAAAGGCGACACCTCAATCAGACATTAGATGGCCAAATTACAGGTGTTCCTCTACGACATGGCACACAAATCTCCAAAGTTTAGATCAACCACAATTTTTTTTTCCTATGGTTTACATGTTGCACAAATTAGTATGGTGAGATACAGAAAATGACTTATCATAAAGTATGAATAAAGAGAGTATCAATTCTTCAAGTTGCAAGTTTTTAGTTAACCACCTACTTTTTTTCTTTGTATACCCATGTTTCCCCCCCAAGCGGCACACATGCCTAGTCAAGGTTTGAACCAACGATGTCACGAGGAGTGTATTAACAAGGAGTCACTTAAGGGATATTTGAATCACTTACTCAAAAGAAAGAAGAAGAAGAAGTGAAATGATGATTCACAGGAAATTGAATAGTCAAGATAAAAAATCAAAAGGTCGCATGGTTGTTGTAAGTGCCACCTTTTTAACAATGTTAAGAATGTCAAAGAACATATACAAGAGGTATAATCAAGGATCATAAATGAAGAAATGAATAAAATACTTGAAGAGAAATTTACAAGAAGTTTGAAGAAAGTGAAGAAAACATAAAGAAAACTAAAAATGAATTGGAAAAAGCAAAAGAATTTATGAAGAAAATCAAAATGATGAATTTAAAGAAGCAGAAGAATTTATGACAAAAATAATATTAATTCTTCAAGTTGTAGGTTTTTAGTCAACCACTTATTAATCATCTCAAGAAATTAAAAGCAAGGAAGGATGTAAGTGAAGAAAAGAAGTGAAATTATGATTCAAAGGAAATTGAATAGTCAAGATGAAAAATCAAGAGGTTGCATGATTGTAAGTGCCACATCCTTAACAATTCTAATAATTTCAAAGGAAATATACAAAAGGTAGAATCAAGGATCATGAATGAAGGAATAAATAAAATACTTGAAGAGGAAATTTACAAGAAGGTTGAAGAAGCCCTAAACATTGAAGATGTCAAATCATAATACAAATGAGAATAGAAGAAGGATGAATGAAAGTGATGGACAACATCACCCTTCAACTTCAAAGGGAGACACGAGAGAGGGTAAAAGGATGTATACTTGAAGACTTTAAGTTCCATTTGAGGATGTAAAGGGAGAATATGATGGTATTATCTCAAAAGCAAGATTAATTAAAGATCAAAGCACATAAGCTATATTGTGTCAGCGCATTAGAAAAGACAATTGATGATAAGGGTGTGGAAAATGAAGGTGAAACATCAAAGGTGTAAATCTATCAATATCCTCATTACTAAGTTTAGAATGACAAACACATTTTCACTTTGGAAAGAGTAAATTGTAGATTCAATGAAAATCATGGGAAGTGGCATTGTGAAACCATTGTATGATATGGTATTAGCAAATAATGACTTCTACAATGATAAAAAAGTCACAACAATGCACATAATCAAAGGGAAATAAACTATGCAACATCAAACAATAAATGTTTGATGCCAATAAGAATTGAATATGGATGGATGGATGATAAATAGTGGTAGTAGGAGAGAAAAATCCTAACAAAATGTTATTACTTCAAATCACCATATGTGGTCCTTTAACTACACAACGTTGAGGAAAAACCTTTTTGAAGGGGTGGACTATGTGAGGACTTAAATGTGGTATATAAATGGTTAAATGTAATTGTACATTAATATGTTGCATTGGTAGTAGGCCTAGATGGGAAATGGGTGAGAATTAGTGTACACACATTCATGGGCAAGAAATTAAAAAGTTTTTATTACACACATTGACTTACATTTTATTTTTGTGTTTGGTTTATTTGGGAGTTCTTCTCTTAGTATTCAGGTAGTTGTTGTGTAATGCATCATAATAGTAATTTTGTAAGTTGTTATCCATGTCAATATTTGGTGGGCACTATGTGTACTATGTGAGGTTATAACACTTTATTCTATATTGAGTTTATAACATTTTTGGCATTGGAGGTTTTATTGTGTAAATGCGTTGAGATATGAACATGTGGGAGTCACCTATGAAGATAAATTCATAAAAAATAATTTTCTTCAACATTAGAATCTCTTTGCAGAACATTGGGACTTTTGCAAAATGGGTTTTGGATATTTTGATATTCCAAGAAAACATTTTTATTGTATTCCCTTTGGATTGAGAATGATTCCACCAAACCTTGGGGGACTTGGATTCCCCTCAGAGGCTTCGTAAAAATATAGAGAATGTTTTCCTTAGGAGCACATCAATGTTATCATCAAGAGGATTTAAGATTGTAATTCTAAAACCGAGCATCAATGTTATCATCAAGAGGATTTAAGATTGTAATTCTAAAACCGAGGATTCTTCTCTAGTCATTAGTGGACACTAATATGATAGGTAGAATGTTACCATCCAATTTAGCTCCTTTTGGTTCAAAGCCTCGCTCCTCTTTTTATTTGAAACTTTCCATGATAGCCTCCCTGTAAGGCCCTCTATTTCATGGCCTCAAAATATAATTATCTTCTACTGTAATGGTTCTTTTCTTACAACAATTTAGATTAGAATTTTTCTTTATGCAAGGAATAAACTGGTAAATAGACCCAAAAAAAATAAAGGCCATCAGCCTAGTAAAATATATACCTTGACCCTAAGTTATGGTTGATTTATCCCTCTTCTCCTTTGCTCTTTGTTCTTTCCCAAACTCCAAACTGAATATTTAATTCTAACCAACTAGGGAATAGCCTCCTCCAAATTTCTAGCTGTAGGAATCCTTGTGGTTTCTTGCCCCTCGAGCCCAAAGTTCCCAACAAACAATAGTGTCCTCTATAAAAGTCCCTTCTAAACAATCTTTTGCTTCTAATTTTCTCTCCTTCTCTCCTTCTTCCCATCTCCAAAGAAAAAAATAACCTTCCCACCCTCTCCCCTTCCTTATCCCTCCTCTCTCAAATCCCTCCCCCTTATCCACTCCCCCAACCCAGCCTTTATCCCCCATTAATTACTGTTGACCCAATTCTTTTAATAATAAAATAATAAAAGATTCAATATAATTATTTAAATAATTAATCTAACTTACCCTAAATAAGCTATAATCATTAATTAATAATGTTGGATTGTTACATACACTCACCCTTCAAGGAACTTCATCCCAAAGTTATAGTAATTTACAATACAAGGAAATAAGACATGATTCTTACATCTAGATTACATATAACATCATCAATTCTTAAGTTACTTATATATTACTTATGTATCTGCGGCAAGGTATGTATATAGATAGCATATACATGACTAGTATTATGTACTATTGATAACAATTATCACAACTAATGCAATTTCATATGTGTCCAATCCAATCAATAATTCCATTCATTTCATAAAGAATAATAAACCATTTAAAATGTTCAGAAAACTTCAACTATAATAATTTAACATAAGTTACCATCTAATCAGATAATTGTAGTTTAGTTAAGCATATATATATATATATATATATATATATATATATATATATATATATATATATATATGAGGAAATTAAGAAATTATACTATAAGGTGAAAAATCCACACACACTCAACTACTTCTAGTCATCCCTCCCCCCTAACCTACTTTCATCTTCCATCCTTATCCTTCCTTCGTTGGACTATCTTGAGCGTCAATTATATTGAACTAACCTTTATAGAACCCGTATAAGTGTCAAATTCTTGACCAAGCTTCCCCAGCAGACAACGGAAGTCATCATCACACGTGTAGGGGAGCATGAGATAACACCGCCCTCCCATGACTCTGTAGCTCAGAGGATACACGATGGGAAATGCCTCCAAACCTCCTAATAGAACTAGGTCAACACCCTACCATGGACCATACAATGGCACTATGTTGCTTGAAATTTTGTCATCATATATTCAATATCAAGTAGTCTCTCTACCTGGAAAAAAACAACTTGCACTTGCCCACATTATAACAATTCATTTTAACTAACATAATTTAACATGAAAATATTCATACCATATTGTTTCTGGCTGATGTTCAATCGTAAAACTACAATTATAATTGCTTAACCGAATAATAAACTATTAATATACAACCCCCGTGAAACTCAGATCACATCCTAATCATAAACATCTTAACTTAAATAATAAGCAATGGATGCAGTCTTTTAAGTTATTTTTTTTCTTTCCATTCATCATTTTAATTTTCTTCATAACTGATTTGTCTTTTTCCATTTCAATTTTTATTTTGTTTATATAGTTTTTCACTTTTCTTTAGATATATGAGGTTTAATATGTAATAAAGTCACTTTATGAATTTAGAATATGTTAGTATTCATTTTTTGTGTAAAGCAATCTATCCCACATTCATAAGTGGAAATGATTTGCTTAATGAACATAGATATATAAGGAGGTAAACTCCTTTGTAATAGATGCACCAATTATTCATTGATAATATCATATGGTGTTATTGTGAGTATATATTTTTGATCTTAGTTATTTGACTCAACCCTATCTAGGGTTTCCTTATCTAGTGATCTAGGTCATTTTGTAATATGGTACATAGGATCGAGCCTTTGAAATATTTGAAAGAGAAGGTTTCCACTCTTGCAACTTCAAGAGTTTGAGATCCACAAAGTGCCACAATTCGAGGATGCAGCAAGGGTTTTATTGTAGTTCTACGGTTTGTGTAACCTTTCTTTGCATCCATCAATAATTATTTTTTAGCAACGGAAAATATCATATCTGATCAGTCATCAAGATGTCGTTAGCAAAACCTTTGAGTAATTGTCAAAGGAACCGAGGAAACACCTGCAGATCCGAACAAGTTAATAGAATGGGAGAGAATAGATGATAAGGAAAAATCCATTATTGCCCTTTCCCTCTCATATTCAAAGCTACATCATGTATATCTGGAAAAATCATCCAAGGATATATGGGAAAATATCGACACGTTATTTGGAGCACAAGCAATGAATGCAAAATTTTCCCTAAAATTACAATTATTCATCTTTAAGATGCCAGTTGAAGCCACCATGTCAAGTCACATCAACAATCTAAGATCTATTATCAAACAATTTGCAGAAGTCAATGAGGTAGTTGATGAGGAGGATGCCAAGGCTATTCTCCTGAACAATTTTCCTCCTAAATACAACAATGTTTCTTTACCCTGAGTTAGTTATCTTCACAAAGTATGGACAAAATGATTGCAACATTGCTAGGAGAAGAAAATAGAACCATTGAAGGTGATATCCAATTGGACCTTGCATTCTATGCAAGAAACAATCACAATATATCAACAAAAGACAAAGAGAAAATAAAATGCCACTATTGCAAGAAGTTGGGTCACACAACTTTGAATTGCAGACGGTGAGCCAGTGACAATTTTAAGTGAAAGGTCAAAGACAAACAACATGTAGTGAGTGTAGTTATGATTGAAGATCCATCAGATGTTGACAATTGTGAAGAATCTATTGAAGAAAAGAGATTTTATGCATTTTAGGAAGCCCGGTCTTTGAAGACATGAAGGAATCAATTAACAACTCAAAATGGATTGTTTTTCAGTGAGTTCAGAAGTTGTGGATCTAGGGAAAGATCCCTTATTAGTTGGAGATACATGCATCTGGATTGCAGTCTACTAGTGAGCTTATGTGACATGCTTATAGATTGTTGTCCAGTAATTGATTTCGAGAGATTCGTGATTTGAGAGTTCAGGGAGGTGGAATCTAGGATCCCAAGAATTCAGCTCAACAAGCTCCACCTTTACGAGGTTTATGAGGCAACTTGATGAAGCTCAAACCAGTCCAGGATTTTTGTTCAAAGAAGAAGCTTCTAAAGGAGGTTATTGATGTTTAGTGTTCAGTTTGTCTATTTTACATTCAATATATGTATTTGATTTCAACACTCTGTCTTATGGGGTATTAGAGATATAAGGCTTACTATCTAATAAAGTCACTTTATGACTTTAGACTATGTTAATGTTAATTTTTTGTGTAAATCAATGTATCCCACCTTCATAAGTGGAAACAATTTGCTTAGTGAACATTGATATATAAGGAAATAAAATCCTTTGTAATAGATGCATGAGTTATTCATTGATAATATCATATGGTGTTATTGTGAATATCTTTATTTGAGCTAAACATATTTCATCTATTGATCTAGCTCATTTTGTAATATTATTTACAAATTCTTTTACTTCTTTCAATTCATCATTTCAATCTTCTTCATAATTTTTTTTTTTTGCCTTTTTCCATTTCAATTTTAGTTTTGTTTATTTTTTGGTTTTGACTTTCTTTCCTTTAACCACTTTTTGTGAGAGCTTCCATTTTTGTTTATTTTTTGGTTTTCACTTTCTTTCCTTTAGCCACTTTTTGTGAGAGCTTCTCCTGATCGTTGAGTGTCAATGTTACTTTTCTTTTACTTATTTAATTTCATTATTAATTTTTTCCATATATATTTTTATTCTTTCTATTCAGTGGTTCTATAATTAATTTATTTTATTTAAAAATCTTTTATGTCTATAATTCATTTATTTTATTTAAAAATCTTTTATATCTATAATTCATTTATTTTATTTAAAAATCTTTTATATCTATAATTCATAATTGATCTTTTTATATCTTCTAATTAATTTTTTGGTTTTCAAGTTTCTCACTTTCTTTCCTTTCACTTTTAACGAGAACTTCTCCCAAAAAAAGGAAGTTACGAGGGTATTTTGAAGCGTTGAAACCACCGAACGCTGCACCATTTACAAGAATATAGACATTTATATTCGAATAAAAAAGTTAAAAAACGTTATAAGTATGATCAATAAACTCTGAGTGTCTCCATTAGAGAAGAATAAACACTTAAATACAAATAAAAATTCAAAACAAACTAGGTTCAGAGTAGTTATGGAGAGCCATCTTCATTTACAAATCAAGCTAAATAAAACAACGTAAAACAACGGAGTTTATTGGATGTCCGCCTCCACCTCCATTTGTAACAAGGAAGAAAATAAATGAAAAAGACACCAAAGTTAAAGGAATGAACCTCCCTGGTATTTCAAAGTTGGTTTTTTTAATTTTTATTTCCATTATGTGGTATAACACAATTCACATATGACAATCAACAATCATACAGATTAACAACACATAGATTTCATGTGGTTCACCTAAATGTTGGGCTACGCCCACCCAGCAAAGGTATCAGTTGTCTTATTATTCAGATCATGCAGATTACAACAGACTTGCAAGCTCTCTCATATCCTCCCATATTTGCCTCTACGGGCATACATAAATTTATATACATTTACATAAGAAAATGATTATTAAATGCACTCCTATCCATATTCTAACTTGGTCTATTTAGTTGCAACCAACGCAGAATAATAGGATCTAAATCCATCCTTGGAGGAATTCGTTGTCACCAAATTCAATAATCTCCACCTTGACAACAATTAACCTAATACCTTGCTCCTTCCTTTTTTTCATCACCTTTTCTGCAAGCCAAGAGAAGCCAAGCACCATCGTAGCTTCTCTAAAAGTACTAGTTTTGTGAACATGTCTGCACAGTTCTTTTTTGTATGCACTTTCTCAAGAGAGACTCCACGTTCATCAATGATCTGTCTTACAAAATGGTACTTGATAGGTATATGTTTTGTTTTACTATGGTAGGATAGATTCTTAGCCAAGTGAATAGCACTTTGACTATCACAAAGTAACTTTATTTTGTTCTGCATCCTTCCAAATGTACCAAACAAACCTTTCAACCAAACTACCTCTTTGCAAGCATGTGAAACAACTATGTATTATGCTTCTGTAGTGGATAAAGCAACAATGTTTTGTAGCTTTGACATCCAACTAATAGCTCCACCTGCAAGAGTAAAGACATACCCTAAAGTCGACCTTCTCTTGTCCAAATCACTTGCAAAATCAGAATCAACATATCCACAGACTAATTCACAACCACTATTATAAGTGATACAATAATCACTTGTGCCTCTCAAATACCGAAGCACCCATTTCACTGTTTCCCAATGCTTTTTACCTGGATTTTCCATATACCTGCTGACAACCCCAACTTCATGTGAAATGTCTAGCCTTGTACTAACCATTGCATACATTAGACTTCCTACTGCATTAGCATATGGTATTCGAGACATATATTCATTTTCTTCTTTTGTACTAGGACATAAACTTGAAGAAAGCTTAAAATGGAAATCCAAAGGGACTGAAACTGGTTTCACATCATTCATACCAAACCTCAAAAGTATTTTCTCAACATACTTCTATTGTGACAACCAAAGCTTACCATTCCTCATGTCTCTGAATATCTCCATGCCCAAAATCTTCCTTGCTGCTCCTAGATCTTTCATATCAAACGTCCTAGCCATCTGAGCCTTTAACCTGTTGATCTCAGTTATGCTTTGCTTGCTAAAAGCATATCGTCAACATACAATACTAAGATAATGAATATCTCATTACTCAATTTCTTAAAGTAGACACAATGATCATACTCACTCCTTGTATAATTATGGCTCACCATGAAAGAGTCAAATTTCTTGTACCATTGTCTGGGCGACTGCCTCAGACCATACAATAATTTCTTGAGCCTACAGACAAATTTCTTGCTGCGATTCTGAACGAACCCTTCAGGTTGCTCCATGTAAATTTCCTCATGCAAATCTCCATGTAAGAAGGTAGTTTTAACATATAGCTGCTCCAACTCCAAATCAAGTAATGCAACTAATGCTAACACATTTCGAATTGAAACAGACTTAACAACTGGTGAAAAAATCTCATGAAAGTCAATACCTTATTTATGAGAATATCCTTTCACAACCAGCCTTGCTTTGTACCTTTCCACCTTATCATCAACACCCTTCTTCATCTTGTAGACACACTTGCAACCTACAATTTTTCTATCTCTTGGAAGTTCTACCATGCCCCATGTGGCATTCCTCTCTAATGCCTTCATTTCATTCTTCATTGCTTCTTTCCATTTATCACTATTAGAACCCTTCACATCTTTCTGATAGCACGAAGGCTCATCATCATTAGTACTTAAAGAAACTGAGGAAACAAAATCATCATACCTTCTTGGAGGATTTCTGACTCGCATAGACCTCCTTAGGGAAGTTTGTGGCTCATCCACATTCTGTTGATTATTACCATTAACCATGTCTTCCTCTACAAGAAACTCTTCATGAACATCTTCAGAAACTTGTTCATGTTCACTTTCATCTCTATTTGAACTGGTTTCAAATTAAATCTATTGATACTTAGGTACTTCTTCCTGTTTCATTTGAACATCTACATATGATTTGACGAGAGATGATTCATCAAATATTACATCTTTGTTAATGGTGATATTGTGGGCAATAGGATCCCACAACCTGTACCTCTTAATACCATCACCATATGCAACAAAGATAAGCCTTTTTTTATTTTGGATCTAATTTAGAACGCTGATGTTTCAAAATTAGAGCATAGGCTTCATAACCAAAAACTTTAATATTAGAATAATTACAAGGGTGACCTTTCCATACATCTTCGGGAATATTGCACTATATTGTTGTTGATGGTGATCGATTCACCAGATAACAAGTTGTAGTTACTGCTTTTGCCCACAGTTCCTGCTGCAATTTGGTGTTACTAAGCATACTCTTTGTTCTCTCTAGAAGAGTCATGTTCATGTGTTCAACAAATCCATTTTTCTAAGGAGTATAGGAAGTGGTTTTATGCATATCAATCCCAAACTCCTTGCAATAGTTCTCAAATTCCATTAACGTAAATTCACCACCATTATCAGTTCTTAAATATTTAATGGACCTACCAGTGCTCTTTTCCACTAAAGCTCTAAACTGCTTGAAAATAGTAAACACATCAACCTTTCTTTTCAATATATAGATCCACACCTTCCTAGAGAAATCATCTATAAAAGTAACAAAATATGATGATCCTCCATATGAAACAGTAGGGGATGGTCCCCAAACATCAGAATGGATATAATCAATGATTCCTTCACTGGTGTGTTTTTCGGTTTTAAATTTCTTCCTATTTTGTTTTCCATAAATACAGTGCTTGCAGAAATCTAACTTTAAAGACTTTAGACTAGGAAGCAACTTGCGATCATAAAATACCTTCAATCCTCTTTCTCTCATATGGACCAAACGTTGATTCCACAGTCGAACATAATCACTGTCATTCTAGGATACAGCTGTCACATGATCTGACTCCATTCTTCCTTCTAACAAAAACAGGTTTCCAACCTTCTTCGCCTTCATGACCAGTAAGATTCCTTTGTAGACCTTCATAACTCCACCTTGAACAATACTCTTATATCCTCCAATGTCTAAGACTCCCAAAGAAATCAGGTTCTTCCTAACCTCAGGTACATGTCTCACATTAGTTAGTATTTTAATAGTGCCATCAAACATCTTAATTCGAATGCTACCAATTCCCACAACTTTACACAAGATATCATTTCCCATGTAAACTATTCTATCATCTATAGACTGGTAAGTAACAAACCAGTGTCTATGAAGACACATGTGATTTGAAGCACCAAAATCTAATAACCATTGTTGATCATTACGTTAACCAATACTAATTGATAAAACTTCATCAGTCATACCTGAACCTGTTTCTAAACTTGTTTCAGTTGTGTTCAGCTCCTTCATTTATTTTGGAGGGTCTTATTTGGAGGCTTGTTGTCGCTTCCAACAATCCTTCTTCAGGTGTCCAGATTTGCCACAAAACCAACACTTAAGCTTGCCCTTCTTTCCCTTCGACTTTGACCGAGAGAAATCCCATTGATCCTGTCCTCTTTCTTTAGGTCTACCTCAGACCATCATCGCCTCATATGTATAGGTTTATGAATTGGTTTTCTTCCTTGTTTCCTCAGACAATAGTGCTCCAACAATAACATCAAACTCAATAATTTTTGTTGTGCTGAAACTAATAGAGATAATAAAGTGATCCCATGATGCGGGCAAAGAACACAATAATGTAATTGTTTTGTCTTTAGAATCGAATTTTACTCATATGATAGTCAATTGGACTAAAAGAGTATTAAAAGTATTTAAATGATCAGCTATTTTCGTACCTTCCTTCATGCGCAAACTGTACAATTTCCTTTTCAGGAAGATCCTGATCGTTAAGGATTTCGTCATATACAAGCTTTCCAGCTTCATCCACAAACCGGTTGATGTCTTCTCCGCAACAATGTTGAACAAAACATCATCGACCAAACACAGATGTATGACACTCAGTGCTCTCACATCGATCTCATCCTAGTCTTCATCTGTTATGGTCGTGGGTTGCTTTGCTTTTCCCAAAAGCGCCTCAACCGCGCCTTTTTGCACGAGCAGATCGTGTATCTTAACCTTCCAGATCTCAAAATTGTGTTTTCCATTGAACTTCTCGATTTCAAACTTAGCACTCTGAGTTTTCTTCATTAGCAGAAGAAAAAATTAAAAAAAAAACCATTGCTTATAAAACCAAGCCCTTTAAAATGTGGAGGAATAATGGTATAAACTCCAAAAGGTTTAATAATTAGTTTAATAAAATTTTTTTTTACTAACCTCACATTTTATTAAAAAAGATTCACCTTTTAAAGAAACCACCCACTTGAATTGTTCACGCTTTAAAAAGAAAATTCACTTTTGAGATAATTAAAATTCACATTTGAGATAATTAAAATTCACTTTTTAATTCCTCCACCTTTTGTTTTATGCATACAATATTTAATTCCAAATATTGTAAAACTTCATACCTTTAAAAAACCATGCGAATGTTTTCTTGAAGGGAGATCAACGCTCCTTGGAGTATTGAAAGGGAGTGCTAGTGTGAGATCAACTCTCCTTCACTATGGATGGGGGAGCGTCGACGCTCTGTGGTGCAGAAACCAGGTGCGCGTCTTTTACGAAAATTGGAATTTCACAAGTGTGAGAGAGTCGACGCGCCTCTAACACTGCCTAGGAAGCGTCAATGACATGCTAATCAATTCTCACCTGTGGCACCTACTCAATTCACCTTCTCTTTGATACCAATTGTTATGATTGAAAATGCGGAAAACACAATTCACATATGACAATCAACAATCACGTGGATTAACAACACAGATATTTCACGTGGTTCACCCAAATGTTGGGCTACATCCACCAAGCAGAGGTATCGGTTGTCTTATTATTCAGATCATGGAGATTACAACAGACTTTCAAGCTCTCTCATATACTCCCATATTTTCCTCTATGGGCATACATAAATTTATATACATTTACACAAGAAACTGATTATTAAATGCACTCTTATCCATATTCTAACTTGTTCTATTTAGTTTCAACCAATGCAAAATAATAGGATCTAAATCCATCCTTGGAGGAATTCGTTGTCACCAAATTCAACAAAAGGCCCATTTTATTCTCAGTTACCTTCAATAACCATTGTTGTCCTTGGCCTAGACAGGATGACATCAGTTTTTCTTCCAAGTTTTGCATTGAGGATTATGATGAAGACTTAGTCATAATGAAGCTTCAATCAATCGAGTCTCAATTATATTATACATATTGAAATTTTGAAAAATCCATCCACTCTATAAACTTTAATACTTTGTTTATGGCTTATAGTAAATAGTGCACTAAGATAAATGGTCTTGATTTGATG
>SNQJ01S0006954.1:174022-199042 GCA_010110895.2 Picea sitchensis | reverse complement strand
GCTTCATATAACTGCTCTTTCCTGGGCTTTCGGTGAAAGCTCTTCCTTTTCTTTTCACTAGGCTTAGTTCTTCAGTGAGTGCCTCTTCCTTCCCGGCTCGAGGGCTAAAGGGAGAGTGCTTTCTCTTCCAATGCTCCAGGGCGCAAACACATAGCATTGTAAATGCAACAAAATAACTATGAATCAACATATTCCATACTATTAGTGAGATGAAATATGTGAACATGAAAAAGCACGATGACTTAATTTCCATGGTTTGCTCAATGTATATTGTTTGCTCTTCAAAATTGACCTTCAACAACTCATTTGTAATTAATCTTACTAATAATCTCCCAATGTCATTACAATTTACATCAATAACCTATGAATAATTGTTTTGGTTTTTTACAAAGCCAAGAGTGAAGGCAAAGATAACAAAGGAAATGGCATTATGGCAAGTGTTGGAGAAAAATATAACAAAGAAAATGACATTATGGTGAGTGTGAGATTAAAAAACATGAAGTATGTAAACTAAATGTGAAGCCAAATCTCATATTGGCAAGAATCAACAAAGTGGGGATTCACAAATACAATGTGTCAAAGCTTCTTTGGGAAGATTTCATTAGGTGACACATAAAATAGTGCATATGCCAATAAAGTGGTAGGACATTTATCTAGGTGTGATCTCTATGATGGATTTAATATTGTGGAAGGGTACATTTATATGATTTTAGTTTTTAGATTCTGTTAGAACCCTATATAATAGGAGAATCAATATTCTGACTAATATCTATCTATTTTAGGCATTACGCTTTTTCTCATGACGCATAGTGAAGGCAACAGAAAGCACTCGACTCTGACCAAGCATAAGCCAAGAACCTTGCACGCGAACTTCAAAGCATGTTAAAATTCTGGTGCATTTTGGGCAAGAAATTATGAATAGTTGGTTTGTATGGAAAAAAGTGATACATGGCTAAGTTTTTGGTATTGTTTTTAACCCGAACTTTGAATTTATTAGTCTAATTTGGCATTTTCAAGTCAAAATTGGTTCTCGGCCTTATCACAGGTTTTGGTTTGGTTTTGTTAAAATTTTGATTAAAAAAAAATATGTTGGCCCAAGGCCAAGCTCAACATCGAGAAGTTTTTCTTCATATCTTGAGCCACGCATCTGCATCAACAAAAACACAAGTCACTTACCAAAACAAACAACATACAAGCTAGCTCCCAAGCACCAACACCAAACACAAGTGGTAGCCTTGGGCTCACATCATCGAGTATACAATGCAAACGTTTGCATATATAAACGTTTATAAATGCACTCTCCTCATGAATGTGGGATATTTCCCACAGAAGTCAAAAAATAAAATAAAAAGCGCAGGCCTGATTTCTACCATGAATTCCTCGTGGGACATCTGGCAATCTCCTGTTTGAACACAAAATTGAAGGCAATTTCTTCTTCCATCCATCGCTAAACAGTTTGGCAGCTGTCGAAGCAAATTCTTAGGAGCTAAAGATAAGCCCAGTTACCAAGTGCGCGTGCATGCTTAGACAAAATATGAGATGAAACCCTTATGAGCCAAAATTTTTCCACAGTGTATATGATGAGAGTTACAGGTGTGAGTTGAAAGCCAGATGCTAGTTTTCCTCGAGTTCTTGAAGTTGCCAACAAACCAAGGAATGGAAATCGTATTCAAAGTCTGTATGTCCTTCTTGATGGTATTAATCATAAGCGAGGTTTTGTATCTATTTCTATATGAGAGAACTGCCACTGGATTCACATGAGAAAGAATGAGAGCACGAGGTCTCTCAAAACGTCGAGACTAGTTTGCATACACATTTCAGAATTATGTTTCGTAATAAAGAAGTTGCAGGCACCAGGAAGAAGTGGACAGGATCTATGGCCTATATTGACTCAATAAATCTAAGCCCAACAAACGAAGAAGATCCATGGAGGAGCTCTCCTGGGCAGCTCAAAATATAGCATTGGCGTTTTCTCTCGGCATGGGAAATGGAAGGAAGCTTTTAAGAAATACTCAGAGTCAAGTGGCACGTTTGATATAGGAGGATTGAGAAGTTTTTTGTAGCAATTGAATTCGTTCAATGCAGCTTGTATTGGCATTTATTACAGAGCATGTTTAGGGTGAGGTGGAAGATCTCATGTCATCGATATGAACTCAAGGATTGAGAGAAAAAAAATCAGCAGACAGTCAAAACTAGCTCAGGGATAGGAACAGGTTATAGTTGGCAGCCTAATGCGTTTATCAAAAATGATAGAGGGCAAATTCCTTGGCTCGACATCAGCAGAGGGTGAAATCTTGATTCTAGCAACTTCTGTAGCAGTGGCACTTGGAGGTGTGAAGTTAGTAGTTTGATAAAGGACCCCAGATCTTTTGGTAGCAATGGAGTGTAGCAATCCAAAACTCCATGCAGTCAAAGTTTCAACATTTAAGATTAGTTGGAGTTTTTCTCGGGAGTCTAATTGGTAGAAAATCCATAGATCCAACATTCCCAGGCATTCGATGACTAATTGGAGAGAATCGAGGACACATGGCATTTACACATTACCTTCAGTTTTGCAATTCATCCATTCGAGACACCTTGAAGTAGTGCCATATTTTATTCCAACAACTCCAACAACCTCAATAGATTAGGGACACTTATTGCAACCACTGTTATTTCAGTTTATTGGAATTTATTTTCAGCGAATGGAGGATCAAATTGATTTTTTCCCCTATTTTTGGCAAAGAATTAGGAAGGTGGCAGAGTATCCCTGTTTGTGAGGAGTCCTTTCGAATGCAGTTGGCAGTCAAGACATCAATTCCACCAGAACAAATGAGGCAGATCTAGGATCCGAGGCAGTAGTTGAGGAAGAGGTGATCTAAAGATATTTATCCCAGAATTCATAAAACAAATGGAAGCTCCAACATTCCAGATTTTAAGGAGTTTAATTTCATTAGCTATAACAGTTCGAAGACAATTTACATGTGTCGTTTTGGTTTGTTGATTGTTTTCTATTTTTGGAATGAAGTAAAGATCCCAAGCTCCTAGCATTTAAAACATCAGCCAAAGATAGGAACAGATCCACTATTGTAGGCTGCAGGAGTTCAACTCATAGGGATCTAAGGTGGCCATAAACTGTTATATTTTGGATGAATTGGAGGTAAGGGAGGTTGGACCAGAGAGGAAGGTGTGACCTGGAGGGACCAGAGAAGAAGGTGTGACCTGGAGGGACCAAAGAGGAAGGTGCGACCTGGAGGGACCAGATAGGAAGATAACCCAAAAACATATTTTCTGTTTTGTAAAGATGACCAACAGGCTGAAGTGGTGTTGAATGAATTTTAAGATATTGGATTTCCAGATTCTTGTGTTATGATTTGGTGGTGAAGTTTCTCTGATGTAAACTGTCATTTTCTCGTTTTTCTCATATTGTTTTCTTCCATCATTGTTTATAAGAAAATTATTCTCAGGATTTGTCTTGTACACCCTGATTTGGCTTAAAGCAATGTCTATGTTTTCTTTTGCAAATTGAATGTAGAATTCAGATGAACATTGCTCTGCATTTGAGATGATTCTTAACCCATTCTTCTTTCCCATATTACAAATATTAAGATCCACTGTCATGGCAGCCTTGCCTGGTTATAAATGTTCTTAGTTATTCATTCATTCACTCAGTTTTGACCTGTTGACCCCATTTGCCCAGTGGTACTCCTTGTTGTCCCAAACCAACCATTTAAAAACCAAAACCCCAACCCCATACTTTCATAGCTAGCCTGACATCTATCCTATTCCATACCAAGTTAAATCATACAGAGAGAACCCTCTCTAAGTCTTGGAGGGATATATCCAAGACTCCAAGCAGTTGAAACAGTTATCTCCATCAATTTCTTCTTCAGCCGAGAAATTACAGAGTGATAACAGATTCCAAAGAAAAGTAATATGTGATGAACCAATGCTCATTGACCAATCAAACATTGGAAGTGAGGACATTGATGGGTTATTGAAAATCCAACCATTCTTTCAACATTTTATGATATTTGTTGTCCTTCATAAATGACAACTGAATTGAAAAATTTACAATTTTTTAAGGGTATATTTTGAATTACCCTTCTAGAACATGTTTGAACCCTTTAGAAAGGCCAGGAAGAGTTCAATTTTGATCACTATTACAAGTTACTTATTGATTTCCAAACTGTTGTGGGTGGGAATCCCTCCTATGGACTTAGCTTTTAAGGGCTCTAATCATGCATGCATAAAATGACCATTTCAAAGGCCTCTACTCTTTCCTATTCTCCCAACAAAAAACCCCAAATTCATGCAATACAAAGGTGTAAATGAGATTCGGTAACTCTACCTTAAGTCCTTCATTTGATGTCAATCCCTTTGCTTTCACTCACTCTTTGATTGCAAGCCTCCTCCCAAAGCTGAACTGCATTCACACATGAACAAACAAAAAGTTTCTAACATGCATTTCATATACTAATTGTTGGGTTAGTTGTGACAATATCATAAAATAAACATTCAACTTGAACACATGATATGGTGGGACGGGAAAAGTATTCTTTTTTGTATTAACCTTCACAAGAGTAAACTTACAATATATGATCGACACTGCTCCTCGAAACTAGTCCTGGGCTCCTATTCAACTGTCCTCCAACTGTTTTGCTCTATATTTCTCTTTGCACAAGGAAGGATAAAGGTTGGGACAAGGGAAGTGCTCAATTGGGTATAGTTTCTTTACTATGATTTTCCTCCTTTCAAATGGGACCCCTACCCCTTCTTTTATAGGCTAGAAGGAGCTAGATATTTGGTCAAATGACCAGCCATGCATGGCCGAAATGTTTAGTTAACTTACCCAAAGCTGCGTGTTCCGTCAACAACTTTCCTTTTTCCATGCTTTTGTAGGTACACGTGGGTTGTATTGGGGCAGCTAGCATGTACATGCATGCAGTAATGGAGCAGGGCCCGTGGGCCTTTATAAAGGGGGATTTTAAGAAGAGTTGTTCAGTAGTGTTTTGGCAAAGAAGGAATCTGAGATGGCTTGATGCCAGGTAAGAATATCTGGTGCAAATTAGGGTTATAACAGATGCCCCCTAATGTGTGAGGTCAGAAGAGCATCTAATGGTCGAAATACATTATCAATATTTACCAACGTTCCAAATAAGTGAGCCTAGGGACCAGAAATCGGGAGGTGCCATCTGCAAAATAACAAGTGTCTCACCGAGGCGGGCATACCCATGCTCGAGATGAAATAAAATCATGGCTACCAATCAAATACACTGTAGATCCATGTCATATAACTATATAAAGTGTAGCTGGGAGAAATACACAACAGAGAAACATCTCGAAATCAAAAAAGATATACATGTATAGTATCCATCTTCTAGAATATGATAAGGCCTGATGGCTGGAGATGAGGTCTTCAGAGCTCGAGCAACAACTTAAAAATATTCAAAACTCGGGTAGGAGTTTAATATGAGTGTACGACTTCACTACCCAGAGGTCTTCGATGGCTCGTCGGGCATGGACTAGAGGATTTTGATGGTCAGACTGAAGGCTTCATTGATTTCGAACAAATACTTGATTGGACTTTGAGGATGGTCGGGCATGAGGGAAAGAGACAAACTGCAGAGGGGCCAACTCAGGCTTGGTAAAAACTTCCCTTGGACAATATCATGACAAATGATGAGACTCAGGGAGCATGGAATTAACATAAGTTCACGAGGCAGGAGGCAACGCAAACTCTCCATATGTTAAGAAGAATAACCAAATGGAGGAGGACACAACTCAATGTAGCGGGAACAAATTCCTAAGTTCATATTAAATCCCAGGGCTTGACGAACAAACACAAGGATGTGATTTATCCAAGGGCGGCTCATTGTGCTGCCAATACAAATAAAATACTTTTCCCTTCCTCTTTCTGGGGTATATTTGCTTTTTTTTGTCTTTTTCAATAATTTTGGAAAAAGAATAAAAGAATAATATGTTACAAGGAGGAATGAGTGTCGCAAACATAGGAGTTCAAGGCGCAAGGACAAGACTGATGTTCAGAGCAAGGACATTCGGAAAAATACCTCCTGGGGCCAAAGGTGTCAAGACGCAGAGGCAAAGTGCTACAGGGCTTGCGTATAAGGCATGCTTCAGATGGTTCAATTGAGAGCAACATGGAGCCAGAATTAGGCCAAAGACGTGGGTATGCAAACGCGATTAATAAGACACACATTGGTAACATCCTTCAATGTAATTTTAATGAGCCCAGAGAAGGTAAGCTCGATGATTTTTCATATTTAGAGAGTCTGAAAAAATGTAAAAGGAGACTTTGATGGGGTACCTTTTTCGAAGGTAGTCTAGTCGGTTTGAAAAAGGGGTAAACTAGCACCAACAAGAAGTCTATTAAAAACCATTTTTATGAGTATGATAAAGACAAGATCACTAGGCAATTTTTTCATTTTTAAGGAGTCTGAAAAAAACTTAACTATGGACTCCGTTAGGAATGTTCTTCTGGACCATTTTAACGAGTGTGAAAGAATAAGGTCACTTGACAATCTTTTAAATTTTAGGGAGTTTGAAAAGAGCTTAACTATGGACTCCGTGGGGGTTCCTTTCTTGTAAATTTAGTCCCTCAGGCCCGAAAAAAGGTTAAAATTATACCCGAGAGTACTCTTCTAGGGAACCGAGGCCTCTAGAGTATAAATTTGTTCATATAGTTGACCATCTAGACTGAAAAAGGGGTAAACTACCGTTGGGTAGACGTGCCTTCAAATTTCATTTTAACGAGCGTGAAGGTCAACAAGATCGCTCGACAATCTTTTCATGTTTAGAGGGTCTGAAAAGGGCTTAAAAGAAGACCCGTTATGTTTCTGGGAGTCCCGAGGGTGAGGTCAAGAGTGATAACGAATCATGCAAATGAGG
Source organism: Picea sitchensis (assembly GCA_010110895.2). Taxonomy (NCBI): domain Eukaryota; kingdom Viridiplantae; phylum Streptophyta; class Pinopsida; order Pinales; family Pinaceae; genus Picea; species Picea sitchensis. The sequence goes on along the minus strand of SNQJ01S0006954.1, from coordinate 192,154 downwards.
CTCAAACTCGTAATCAGGGAAAACTAAAAGGGACTCCTGAGCCTATAGTCGTTAGTGATAGCATGGACACCATAATGCAACCAGGATCTACCTAGGGCATCCATGTTACAATAAGCTCTACCACCAAATTACGACACTTATAAAGAAACAATAATGGTTTTGTGTCACAACCTGGTGGGATCGATCCTATGGAAAAGAGGAAAAGACAACGAGATGCAGAAAGTGGAGGTGGAATCTTGACTTAAATGCAACGAGTTGGAAAAAATGACTTTTTACCAAAGGATCGTCAAAACGCCTCAAATCTAAAAAAAAATCCCAATACCCAAAGTAATACTTCCCGTAACCATCCAAAGAAGACTCTTGAACCATCTTAAATGATTTTCAGTTTAGAAAAAATGACAAAAGGGTCCGAAAATTGACAAAAAGAGGCCAAAACCTCTATAAATAGAAGCTGGCAGCTCATTATCGCCATTGTTAATTTAGAAATTGACTAAAAGCCAAAACTGTCCCTTTGTGAAAAAAATTGATTCCGGGAGCCTCGGTGGAAAAAACAACCATCCGCTTGGACCAAGTAAGTATAAACTACTTCGTCTTGCAATCTAATTCTTTATTTATGCATTTAGTTTCATTTTTTGGGGGGGTGTTGATCTTCAAAAGGTCGGCCCTACGTCCACGTGGGCTATCCTATGACATCCCACGTGTACACTCGCTTTGTCTTATGGCAGACCGCGTGTACATGCAACTGTCATCACAACAGGCCACGTGGACCCTCCATTTAGTGCAAAAAAATTAAAAAAGCAAGAGTTAACCCTCCTAAACTTTTCCCATGTGCAGGATGTATGTGCATTGGAGAGAAAGAGAGCATGCAGATATTAGTGCGTTGGTTGGGGAAGACCCTAATGCTGTTGCTGCGTTAATGCAATGTGGATTGTTAAAAAAAATTATGTGTCCTTTCATGCGAGCACAACCTAGGCTACTGAATTCCTTGGTTGATTATTGGCATCCCGACGCAAAGGCCTTTATGCTAGAGGGGCAGTTGTTGGTTCCAACAACAGAGGATATATGCTTTCTAACTGGCCTCTCCAAGAGAGGGGAACCAATCAATTTTCGTACGTTTCCCTCTGGGCCTCACAATATATCGGAGTTGATTGGACTCCATTGTGAGGCGGGTACAAACCAGATGAGCTCGCAAGTGTCGATAAGCAAGATATCAGACTTAGCACTGCAAGAGATCATGTTGCTCATCGGGTAGATTACTGGGTTTGTGGCTGGATTTGCATTAGGCATCGCGTGCACAGATGAATTGTGCAGTTCAGTGCTTAAATGCACATATTTTTTATTGGAGCACCACATTACTGGATTGTATGAAGAGGCAGCTAACAGACTGTCGGTTGTGGACTCAGAGGAACTTCAGGTTTGGAACGATTATTTTCTCTTTCTTCTTTGAAATACTACCCAGTTTCATCCCTCGAGAGGTGGTACGAGGGCATCATGCCTCTCTTCCCGCAATATGCAGATGGGCGATGTTGCTGCCACGACAGGGGGGAGGAAGGACCAATGAGTCCTTTGATGATGAATTTTTTTCTTGGTTGTCGCGACAGATCCCAGTCATAGAGGATTACCCTTATGCTGGGATTGACTTCTTGAGAGATCCTGAGATACTGGCACCTCCCGGTGAGGAACAAGGAGAGATAGGTAAGCTTGTTTTTGTCTTTTTTTTTTTGTTAAACATGTGTAATTTTTATGTTGTGTTTTATATATATCATTTTTTTTATACCAGGGCATTTGACAGATATGTGTTTATTACGTGTAGATGTGGGGCCAGTGCGACCAACGCATTATGCGAGGAAAAGGTGACGTCCTCAGCCAGGGGACACACCTGTCGCTGTAGGGGGACCAACAACAACAAGAGAGCTTCAAGCCGGTGAGGCTGAGAGGGTTCTGAGACGAGTAGAGAGAAATTTTACCTCGCTCACTTACACAGTCCCCATGGAAAAGATTGAGGATCTGCCACCATCTATGTAGCCTCATGTAGTGGGGGCGCCACAGACATGGGTCCGTCTTTTTCGACGTTTGGAAAACGCAGTTGATTATTACAACAGGACCCGCAGGCCCCGTCCTTAGTTAGGCTAGACGTTTCATGTGCCGAGGGCACTACTTGTATATTTTTTGAGGGCATAAGCCCCATGACTCATTACTGGCCGTATTTTTTAGGCGCTTGTGCCCACATATTCACTCTGATGATTTTCATATTATATATGGATTTTTCTGTCTTTTTATGTCTTATGGACTATATTTTCTTTTTAAAAATGTATTTTACATGTGCATGTGTATGTCTTTCTTATGTGTGTGAGATGTCAATCTAAAATTTGATTAGCTAGAGTATCTATGACCTGATTTAATCTCCTAGGAACATGAAAATATGTAATATAATCAAAGCTTCGTTCTAAGAGACGTACCCTAAGGAATCGTCGATGTAAAGTAGGATCATGAACACGGTAGACTCTATTTAACTGAGACACAACCAGTTGAGCGTCTAAATAGACCTGGAGGTGAGAGATACCAAATGACAAAGCATCACGAAGCAACTCAATAACTGTGTTGTATTCGACGACATTGTTTGTGGTGTTGCCTAAACATATACCTCCCGAAGATAATAACTGGCCCTGAGGTGTAAAAATTACCCAAGCTACGGAGGCAAGCCTCCGAGTGTCCTAGCTAGTGTCGTTTGTGTATCCAATGAAAACCTCTGATTCACTTGACATATGCCATAGTGACAAAAGATAACATAAAAAATGACACGTCCATAAAATCAAAAGAAACCAAAAAGTAATAGTACAAAGACTATACATATGTTACAAAACGTTACCCAAGGTGACCTACCTATGAGTAATACTTCTTGAGGTAGAGCCCATTTCTAGGCTCTGCCAAAGTATGTCCCTCAAAATCTACCAGATGATAAGCGCCCTTTTTTAGAACCTCTTTTATGATGAAAGGTCTGAAACACATGGGTTTGAACTTGCCTGCCCTCAGGGGGTCCTTATCTTGGTCATAGACCAGGACAAGGTCACCTTTAGAGAAAATCCGAGGAAGAACGGACCGATCATACTGAAACTTGACTTTTTGTTTGTGAGCCTCGTTGGCTAGATCCGCATCACGACGCTGCTCATTGAGATACTCAAGGTATAATAACCGCTCTTCAAGTGGAGAAGTGTCTGGCAGTAACTGTACTGCCAACTTTAGGGACGGGATCTGACATTCTATAGGAAATACTGCTTCCAGCCCGTAAACGAGTTGAAAAGGTGAGAAACCGGTTGCAGTCTTAACAGATGTTCAGTAAGCTCATAATGCCGAGTATAACATCAAATGCCAATTTGACTTGGTTGGATTGATCGTTCATTGTAGGATGCTCTTAAGAGATTTATTTACAGCTTCCACCCGACCATTCGCTTGGGGGTAGTAGGGTGACGAATGTTTTTGCTGCAACCCAAGATTTGATGTTAAAATAGTCATCATTTGGTTCTGAAAGTGATTGCCATGGTCAGTGACAATCTCTCTCAGGATGCCCAACCTTGCGATTATCTAGTTGAACAAAAAGAGAGTTGCAGTCTCTCCATCNCATCTTTAAACGTTGGCATAGCTTCGACCCAATTTGTGAAGTAGTCTACAACTACAATGATATAACGATACCCCATTGCTGAAGGAGGGTTGCATGTAGTGTAATCAATCCCTCACTTGGTGAAGGGACCAACTGTGATGACAGGAAACATGGGAGCGGGATGTGCCCTCATCTTCCAAGAGAAGATCTGACATGGGTGACACTTCTTGACCGATTCGATACAATCTTTGATTAACGTTGGCAAGAAGTAACCGACTCGTAAAATATTTTGGGTTGTTTCCAACCCAGACAAATGACCGCCACATGCTCTAGTATGGCAGTCATTAAGCACGATAACTGCTTCTTCATGAGTGACACATCGGCAAAGGATGCAATCTATACCTCGACGATACAAAGTGTCATCGAGTATGAGATAGTTCTTAGCCTGATGACGTATACGACGATGCTCATCGCGAGCAACAGAGGTGGGGCACTTCAAAGTCTGGAGATAGACAAGTATATCTCCATACCAGGGATCCGAAGATGCGATCAAAAACATGTCTCCTCTAATAGGCAACTCTTTGGGCATAACCTCATCAGATTCAACTGGAAGTTCTGAGATGAGCTACGCAAAGACCAGTGACTTTTTGGATTTCATCGAAACAGAATCTAAGTCAAATTCCTGGAGGACAACTATCCATCTACTGATCTTCCCACCAATGACGCATCATGTTAATATGTATTGAAATGGATTCACAATGGAAATGACTGTAGTCTTGCGAAACAAAATATAATGATGGAACCGTTGAACAGCATGAACGACTGCCAACGCTAGTTTTTCAATATGGGAATAATTGAGTTCCGGTCCAACCAGGCCCTAGCTCATGTAATAAATCACATATTCTGAGAGGAAGTTGTCCTCCTGAACTAAGACCATACCGATAGTCGACTCTATCGTAGTAAAGTAAAATAAGAAATCTTTGTTATAATTAGGTGGTCGGAGCGGAGGGGTAGTCGTGAGGGCATGTTTCAATGCGTTGAAAGAGTGTTGAGTGGCTTCATCCCAATGAAAAGGGACGTCTTTCTTTAGAAAACGCATAAAGCCCTTTGTGATCTTGGCATAGTTGGCTATGAAACGCCTCAAAAAGTTTGATTTTCCTTGTAAACTTTGAAGCTGAAGGATTGTACGTGGGGGAGGCAACTGAAGTATTGCCTCCACCTTGAGAGGATCGACCATGATCCCTATTGTTGAGGCTATGAAATTGAGCAGTCGTCCTGACATTACACAAAAGCTACATTTGTTTGGATTCAAGTGAATCTGGAAGTAGCGACATCACTCAAAGATAAGTCGGAGGTGTGTGGGATGATCCATTCTCTTGTGAGATCGTGATGCTAAATCATCTAAATAGGCTTCGACTATATGCTTGAGATCATGGAAAGAAAAAGACATGGCCTGCTGGAAGGTAGATCCAGCATTTTTGAGACCAAAAGGCATCTTACAATAGGAAAATGTACCCCATGGACAGATGAAAGTTGTTTTGTGCTAGTCTTCGGGTTTGATATGTATCTGATTATATCTCGAAAAACCATCCATGAAAGAAAAAGCCTTGCAACCGACATATTCATCGACTATCTGGTCAATGAATGGTAACGAAAAATTATCTTTTGGACAGGCTTTGTTCAAATCACGAAAAATCTGTACATACGTTAATCGTTCCCTCTTTGTTGTTGACCGACACAGGATTTGACACCCATTGGGTCAAATGGATAGGATAGATAAAACCTGCTTTGAGCAATTTCTCTACTTCAACCTTAATAGTTGTTTCTTTCTGGGATTAACTGGACGAAGCTTCTGCTGAACTGGCATGGCATCATGATAAGTTGTGATTTCATGTTCGACTATTTTTGGGTCAATGCTTGGCATTTCCTCGTAAGACTAGGCAAAAACGTCGCAGAATTATTTAAATAAGTCTATGTATATTTGAATCTCTTTGGGGGAACAATCTGCTTCGATGAAAACATTCTCCACAATGCCAAGGGTTCTGGAGATATTAATCTGTATAGTTTCAACGATAGTTGCCATATTACCCTTGGCATAAACCTCATGTGTAGCCAAGGGATTGATAGGACAAGACCTATCTCCAGTCATAGTCAATGTGAATTCCCCTACTTCGATTATGCTTAACTCTAGGAGGAAGTATGATCTGTGATGGAGATCGTCCCAGGGTTTGTCCGAACTAGTCATTGCTTCAATTATTTCTTCGTCTGAGGGAAAGACTAATTCTAACGAATCAGTATCAGTGAGGGAACCTTGAGCCCAAATGGGCTCTGGAATCGGATCTAACTCTTGTGCAGGAGTTGGATTGGTGTCGGCTGAAGCTTGTTGGACTAAAGAGTACGTTGCTTTTTCCGTGGACAAGGGCATGGACATACCATGGTATCCTGTCCCTTCCATCATGGTCGATGGGGAAGGAAGAATCCATGGATCGTTGAAGTAAGTGGTGCGAAACGATGAAACTTGGAAAATCTCAACCTTATGGTGGTCTGATATGAAATTGACATCGCCTTGAGGAGGCGAGTAATCGAAAGTACCCATCAAAGGTGGGCAAAATCCAACCCCTACGTTGATGACACCTGGTTGAGGATTATCAATCATCAGGTCCACGGATGCCCCCAATGAAGGGTCAGGTCGGGAGAAGGACAATTGATCAATGGTCACGATCCGACCCTTGTGTGGAAAAAACAAGACCTGAAAAACTGTAGCAACCACTTCTTGCATGGCATAGGTCCAACTCCTACCTAACAAGAGATTATAGTCAAAGGATGCGTTGACTACTTCTACCTCGATGCACATGGTCTTCCCTCCTAACTGCATGAGGAAAGAGGGGATGATTCCATGTGGCTGGAATGAATGATCGTTGAAAGCGGTAAGAAGAGTAGGTGACAGAGACAAAACAGGTTGGCCAATGGCCTTCCAACATGACAATGACATGACACATGTCGAGGTGCCCTCATCAACCACCGTGCGAAAAATGTTCCGAGTAAAAGTTTTCTTGGGGTAAGGCACTACTATCTGAAATGCTACATGGTAAGGGAGACGAGGCTTTAAGTCGGTTGTATCCAACATGATTATACCCGGATTACAAGTCTCGAAAAATCCTAAAGCGGCTAACAAATATTTCCTCTGGAAAGGGTAGCTTTGGAGGACCTCCAAAGAGGACATCGCACAAGGGGTTTGAGACAAATCCTCCACCACATAATAGTTCTAGGCATCCCTTGCGTTTGGGTTGTGCGAAGCTTTCTTGAACACACCTTTTGGGATGCATGTCATTGTTTCGCCCAAAGTCTTCTTGATTTGGAGAGGAAGAGATGGGATCTCAAATTATTTACCTTTCTCAGAGGTGCTTGGATTACTGTAGTCATGCGCTCTAGACGATATAAAAGCATCACCTTTCATCATTTACACATTCGCGGATGCAGAATTGTTTGAATATGGAGAGGGTCCTTGACTACCCCCTTCCGCACTTGTAGAGGCTTGGGTTAGGTTTTTCCCATGTTGAAATGGATTTGTTAACATAGCAGGTTGTTGTTGTGACACAAATGTTTGGGCCTCTGCAAGCCGAGGACACTGGTGGGTCGGGTGGTCTTCTGTGCACAAGTTACATGGATACTTCTCCTTTCGTTTCTCGGTGTTTCCCCTGCCAACATTATTAGTGGGTTTCTTATCCCCCTTACCCTTCTTACATTGTTTTTTATTTCCATCAGGCTGCTGGGTAGCCTTTGGATTTGTCGATTGCACACTGTGTGCATCCGACGTTTGGGTAGGGGGAGTAGTCGAAATAGTAGTTTGGTTGGCTACTGTGTGTTGTATAGACAATTGCTACAATTGTTTTGTCAGTTGTTCAATGGGCTTTGTTTGTGCTGAACCTACAATACCATTGGCATGTGGTCCAACTCTCTGTCTGGTTTTATCAAGTATGGATCGTGGTGCATCCGACAAAATGTCGTACAGTAAACTAGATTGAGAATAAATTAGCTCAAGTTGTTGAGCTCTCATGATGGCATCTTCTTCGTAAAACACTCCCGACATTGCGATGTCTTTGGATAGTTGTGGGAAAAAAGACTTAAGGAACCACTCAAGCAGGAATGATGGTGGGACTGGTACCTTAATCAAACTCTTCCGGCGTCTCCATTCTCGGATGTGATCAGAGATATGGTCCGCTTTTGTCTGTTCGAAATTGGCCAGCAATTCTGTGCCGATGTCATATCTCATAGGTAATTGGAAATGGTTTAGGAACGCCATTGCCAACTCTCCGAAGGAAGAATATCTTGAGCGGTCAAGCTCGATGTACCATTTCGCAGCACTCCCAATGAGAGTGCGTTGAAATAATCACAATTGTATGGAGTCGTATTTCAATGAATTAGACGAGAACCAAAGATGGAAGGTGGTCACATGATCCCCTGGATATTCGTTAGTCTTGGATTCAAACTTTGGTATGTCTGAAGGAAATTTCGTCGGCATAGGGGGCCAATGTGGATCATGACAGATGGGGTCATTCAACAACCTTGTCAAGTATGACAAATGTAAGGTTGCCAAGAAAGGTAGTTTTGGTTGTTGTTGATAACCATGGAAAAAGGGACCTGGAGTTTGACTGGCACCAGGTTTCCAGGAAAAGTTGGGTTGCTGGCTAGGATTCTGGTAGAAACTGTGGCCTTGACCAATGTATTGATTCATCATTTGAGGAGACATCATCAGCTGGTTCCCATAATAGGACGTAGATGATTGGGCGTGTGGTGTGTTAGAAGGGATTTGTGAAGGGTTGCCCCATACCGATCCCATGGGCATAGGTCCTATGCCTTTCCCGGGGTTCCATTGGTTGTGAAAGGGGTTTCCCCCGATTGGCATTCCTAATGAGGGAACTGATCCTTGCCAAGAGTTCCAAGGTCGTGGTCCATAAGGAATTCCTGGGTTTGCCCCCTATACAGGAATAATACTCTGAACAGGATTTGGTTTTCCATAATCGGGGTTGCCCCTAGTCGAGAAAGCAATCAATGAGAAAGCATTATTACCAAATTATCTGAACAAATAAAATGGTGTTGAACCTACCAACATATTATGAGAAGGTAGTCCTTGACTCCCAACTCCAAGCGAACTATTGAGTATGTTCGTCCCGGTGGAACGCTGGTGAGTTCCGCCAAGCGAAGGGGACGAAGGAGGTATATGACCTCCCTCGAAAGGGAAATCATTATAGGAGGTGGAAGGGCCTCCCATGGATCCTTGCAGAGGAGTTTTAGAACTCCCTGCCCATAGACCTAAGGTTTGTAAAGTGGAGAAGGAAAGTACAGGACTTGTACCTGAGCTAGGCATCCCATATGAAAATGGAGGGCATGTCGCACTTTGGGTGAAGGGAGCAGTAGCCGCTGCCATTGATGGACTTGGACCACTTCTCAAGGTAGAGGCGGTCGAGACCATGGTGGTTCGGACTGGCGATGGTGGGTTCGAAGGTAGAATACCCCCGGTGACGACAACCATGGCGAGAATATTAGGATTCCTAGAAGAAGAGACATCATTTGCTTCCATTACTTCCAGCTTTAAAGGTGCCAAAAGGTCCTCTAACATAGGTTGGTCAGGTGTGGTTTCCTATGACCCGATCGCTTCAAACGACCCTTGTTGGTCCAATTTTCGCCTTAAAGGTGGCAGGGGTGGCTGCAGTGTAATCGGTGGCAGGCCCAGAAGCCTTCGTGACCGATGGAGCTCTTGATCCTCCACTGTGTGAGAATATCAACGACATGCTAGGGATTTCTACTCATTCAACAAAAATCAACACACACTAGAAAAAGTCCCTACAAGATAAAAAAAACAAACACTAAACTAGTTGGAAGAACAGTTATAACAACCAACACTAGAGAAACTTACCGGTGCAAGTGCAACTTGAAAACAGAAGCACCCTCCGGGTATACTCTGCAAAGAGTGGATCGATGTCTATCCTAGGTATCCTGGTATACCCTCGTAGTCACCTATGTATGTCACTAAAAAATATAGGCAACTAGGTTGCTAGCACGCGAACAGTCACCAGGCGGGTACAATCGACAGTAGGGTACACCACAATGAGCAGGGTATCAAGCCTGAAACCTATCAAGGGTATCGAAAGAAAGTGGTTCGGAAGACAACTGAGGACCTCGAACGGATTCGAGACCCATGAAGCTCCGTGGAAAATTCAATCAATGGAATCCCAAGACAATCCCTCTATATGTGTTCTCCACTACGATTGGTCCGGTTTTGGAGGGGTTATCTCCGCTACCTTTCTGCATGCGACCTTGTGTTTAGCCCCTGTGTTAGAGGGGGGTCCCGGATAAATTTTACGATACTAGAATTGGACACTCCCTAACTCAGACTCCAATGTTTGATTTAATGGCCTTGAAGAGTTTCTTCTCCAACCTAATTCAAGTCCCTAACCCTAAACTAGTTGGTTGACCCTACAAACATAAAAAGTCTAATTAATTTTAGATTTAGCGTTAATTTTTATGGCTTGTCTTAAGTCAAAGGTTATGAAAGTGAAACTAGTGATGTTTTGAGAGACGAAAAGAAAGATAAACAGAAAGATGGAAACAAAATAACTTCTTCTTGACAAATTCATATTTGCTCTTTAAAATTATCTAACCAACTTTTAAAAATAAAATTTCCTAAGATCATTGAACAACAAACTCAAAATAGAATTTCACTTGACTACGAGCTACTTATCGTCTAAGTAACCATCAAGAACTTATGAAATTAAAGACTTCTCTTGGTTACTAATGCACACCAACAACTATTTAACCAAACAAAGAAATAAAAGATTTTTTTTTATTTGAATGCTCACAAAGCAAAAAAGGAAAAATATCGAGAAATAAAGACCAAGAAAACTTCTGGCCTAAGCACAGATCACAAAGAGTCACTTTAAAAATAACACACAAGAAGATTAAAAAAGACTCTCACACTTGTCTAAAAAACCCTATAAAAGGAAAATTTTGATGAAAACTTCTTAATGAAAAAGAAAGCTATTGTTGTGATCAAACCTAAGTTATTGACCGCTATGATAGAGACCAAAAAACCTGAGAGGTATAAACTCTTGACAAAGAAAAGGATGACTGCCTCTCCTTAAACAAAAAAATTTCTCCACAAGCACGCTGCTGACAGTTCAACAGCCAACATGTGCACACGAGCTGTGTAAAGTCAGGGTGCGTGTACACGCGTAAAGACCTTATGCAGGCTACGTGTACTTCTAAAACTCTTCAAAAATGAAAAGACAAGCAATCAAGCACTGGCATAGACTACTGGTATTGAGAACTAGAATCTCTTGAAGACTCAGAAACTTACTTTGTCAGAAAAAATAAAACAATTCAAGGAAAATTTCATAGAACAAAACCAATCTGAGGTGGAACCTAAGCTATAAAACTGCAAACACAGAGCCTAGAATGAATTCCAGAAAACCCATGAGAAGGATCACTTCTGACAGGGGAGAGGATGATTTCCTCTCTAAAAGAAATCTCCTGAAATCATACACGCGACTGACACTTCATAAACTAGCGTGTACACGTGGGTTGTGTGAAGGTAGGGCACAGGTACATGCGTGCAGGCCTTATACAGGCCGCATGTACCTTTGTGGGTCCCATAAAAAAATGCATCCAAGCAAAGAAACGAAGATAACTGGTATGGAAGATCAGAATCTCTGTTAGCTCAGACTTTTGCAGAAACTTTAAAAATAAGGAATGAAACCAAATTTTTTTTTTAAATACCCAAGAAAAATATTCCCAGAAACCCTAGAGATCCCCAGTATGGTTGCCAATTCTATTGTGGGTGGGAATCCCTGCTACAGACTTAGCATTTAAGGTCTCTAATCATGCATGCATAAAATGACCATTTGAAAGGCCTCTACTCTTTCCTATTCTCCCAACACAAAACCCCACATTCATGCAATATAAAGGTGTAAATGAGATTTGGTAACTCTACCTTAAGTCCTTTGTTTGATGTCGATCCCTTTGCTTTCACTCGCTCTTTGATTGCAATCCTCCTCCCAAAGCTAACCTGCATTCACACATGAACAAACAAAAAGCTGCGAACATGCATTTCATATACTAATTGTTGGGTTAGTTGTGACAATATCATAAAACAAACATTCAACTTGAACACATGATATGGCGGGACGGGAAAAGTATTCCTTTTTGTATTAATCTTCACAGGAGTAAACTTACAATATATGATCAGCACTGCTCCTTGAAACTGGTCCTGGTCTCCTCTTCAACTTTCCTCCATCTGCTTTGCTCTATATTTCTCTTTGCACAAGGAAGGCTAAAGGTTGGGACAAGGGAAGTTCTCAATTGGGTATAGTTTCTTTACTACGATTTTCCTCCTTTCGAATGGGACCCCTACCCCTTCTTTTATAGGCTAGAAGGAGCTAGATATTTAGTCGAACGATCAGCCATGCATGGCCAAAAGTTTTAATTAACTTACCCAAAGCTGTGTGTTCCGTCAACAACTTTCCTTTTTCCGTGCTTTTGTAGGTACACGTGGGTTGTATTGGGGCAACTAGCATGTACACACATGCAGTAATGGAGCAGGGTGCGTGGGCCTTTATAAAGGGGGTTTTTAAGAAGAGTCGTTTAATATTGTTTTGGCAAAGAAGGAATCTGAGATGGCCTGATGCCAGGTAAGCATATCTGGTGCAAATTAGGGTTATAACACAAACCCTACATTTTGTCACAAAAAAATGTCATTATTTGATAGAAGTTTGTTGAGCAAACCATTCCTCCTCATCTCCACTGTTGTAACTGGAGAGAAGTTTGTTGATTAAACAACTCCCCATATTCCCCACTGGGCAAGGCTGGAAAAAAAATATAAATCTTCTAATGCCAGGCAAGGTGGTGACCAGATACTTTCGTCATTTTCCACTCATGGAAATACTAAGTGTGAATCATTCTTTTTATGTGGTAATTTTTATTCAATATTGGAGTTTTATATGGGGCATTCAAATTGTCCGAGTGTTATGAGGTTGCTAAAACTAAAATTTCCACAATCTCTAAATTTAACAAACATTCCAAAATGGTTGAATTTAAAGGAAATTTCCATAGGAAAGGGATTGCTCATGTGCTCTAAGTACCTCTTATCCCACGCCTTAAATACTTACCTCCTTTGCTCATCATTTTTTTATTTATTTCTTGCCAATCAATTGATTTGATTTGTGTCAAGTATATGCAAGGACGAGGAAATTAAAAAATAATTTTAAAAATTTTAAAATATGTATTTTAATTAATAAATAATTACAATTTGACTAATTTTATATAGTTAGATATATGATGATTATGATCATTAACGTTTATTGAGACCAATTGGTCTATCGAACCTTAAGAAGGTAAGAGATTACTTCAATTTCTTTAAAATTGTATTTCTATGCTCAAAAAGCATTGAGAGAAGCATTCCAAGATCACCATAGTTTTGATGACTTAGAAGGTTAGGAAGATCGGTAATGTGAACGATATTTTTAAATTGGGATCTAATATGGGTATATACACCGCAATCCAAGAAGAATTGTTTTTCATCTTCTACCCGCATAGTGTCACAAAGGTGACAGATTTTCTCATCCCATGGTGTTTTGGGAGTTGTCCAATGCCTTGTTTCAATATGTAGCTCATGAGAGTTTGTTCTTATTTTAACAATGTTGATTTTCTTCTTTGCACTTTTCAAAATAGAGAGGAAATTTTGATCTTATAAATTAGGGTTGATCACCTCCTTATAATATCTTAATTTCGTTTTATCCACTAATTCTTTACCACACCACATATTCTCCTAAAATTTAGAAGTGATAATATTTATAATATTATCGATATTATGTGTTGCAATCGCACATGCGGAAAACACAATCACATAGATAAGAAACACAGAGATTTACGTGGTTCACCCAAACGTTGGGCTACGTCCACCAAGCAGAGGTATCGACTTCTTATTATTCAGATCATGAAGATTACAGTAGCTTCACTCATGCTCTCACAACCTCTACGGGCATACATGAAAATTATATCAATGTACATTAGAAACTGATTATTGAATATGCTCATAACCAAATTCTAACTTTGTCTAATTTAGTTACAACCAATGTTGGATTATAGGATCTAAAATCCTAATCCTGAGAATTTTTTGTCACCATTTTAACAATCTCCACCTTGACAACAATTAACTTGATACCTTGCTCCTTATTTTGTTCATCACCTTTTCTGCAAACCAAGAGAATCCAAGCACCATCATAGCTTCTCTAACAGTATTGGTTTTCTGAACATGTTTGCGCAGTTTTCTTTTGTATTCACTTTCTCAATAGAGACTCCATGTTCATCAATTACCTGTCTTACAAAATGGTACTTGATAGGTATATGTTTTGTTTTACTGTGGTAAGATGGATTCTTAGCGAAGTGAATATCATAAAGTAACTTTACTTTGTCTTGCATCCTTCCAAACTCACCAAACAAACCTTTCAACCAAACTGCCTCTTTGCAAGTTGTTATAACCCTAAATTGCACCACACATGCTTACCTAGCGTCAGGCCAACTCATATCAATTCTTTACTAAAGCACTGTTGAACAACTCCTTGAAAATCCTCTTTTATAAAGGCCCACGCGCCCTACTCCATTACTGCATGCGTGTACACGCTGGCTGACCTAAAACAACCCGCGTGGACCGACAAAAGCACGAAAAAAGGAAAGTTTCCGATGGAACACAAAAGATATGGGTGAGTTAACCGAACCTCCCAGTCATGCATGACCGAGGGTTCATCCAAATACCTAGCTCCTTCTAGCCTATAAAAGAAGGGGCAGGGGTCCCATTTAGAAGGAGGAAAAATATAGCAAATAAACTCTGCCCATTTACGTATTCCCATTGTCCCAATCATTTAGCCTTTCCTTGTGCCAAAGGAGATTCAAAGCAAAGCAGTTGAAGGACAAAATAAGAGGAGCCGAGGATCAGGTTCGAGGAGCGGTGGCTGGTCTCAACTTTTGTAAGTTGACTCATTCAAAGTAATGAAGAAAATGCTTTTCCCATCCCAATTCATGAACTTTTATAGTTTGATTAGTATATGTTTGGATTTCTAACCTGTTAGTATATAAGTGGGATGCATGCATAGTTGTTGCTTGTCTTGGATGCAGGTCATCTTTGGAAGGAGTATTGTGAACAAGTAATCAAGCACAACGGAGGATCGACATCAAATGCCGGGAACGAGGTATGTTGATCTTTCCATGCATTTACTAAGAAAACGGGATTTAAATCTAGGGATGAAGGTAGAAAGTATTTTCTCTTCGGTCATATCTGCATGAAAATTCTGAACTCTATTTGCTAGTCCGTAGGGAGATTTTCCCCACAACAGAATTGGCGACCATACTGGGGAGACTCTCTAGGGTTCCTGGAATTTTATTTAGTTTTTGGGTAGTTTTAAAGACTAGTTTTTCTTGCCTATTTTTTTTTTTAGTTTCTGTAAGGTCTGAGCTAGCAGGGAGTCTGGTTTTCCATACCATCTTTCCTTGTCTTTTTCTTGATTGTGTTTTTTGGGACCTACAGAGGTACACACGGCCTGCATAAGGTCTGCACGTGTGTACCCGCGCCCTACTCTCTTTCAGCCCGCGTGTGAACGCTAGATGAAGAAGTAGCAGTAGCGTGTAGAGTTCAGAGAACTTCAGAGGCAGTCATCCTCTTCCCTGTCAGAATCACACATTCTCAGGGTTTTTTCTGGAATTTTGTCTAAGTCTTGTTTTCTAGCAGTCCTATCTCAGATTGTTTTTGCCTTATCATTTTTTCCTTACATTATTTATTTTTCTGTTAAAAAGAGTGTTCAAGCCTTCAAGGGATCCTGGTTATCAATATCAATGGTCTCTTCCTAGTTTTGGGTTCTCTGTTTTCATTTTTCTCAGAGTTTAGATATACACGCGGCCTGTACAAGGTCAACTCGCTTGTACACGCCCTCTGTCTCTATCCAGCGCGTGTTTTCACGCGTGCTGTTTGATTAACAGTCACGTGCTTGTACATGATACTTTTTGTTGAGGGTAAGGCAGTCATCCTTTCCCTTGATAAGAATTATTCCTCTCAGGGGTTTGAATCTCTGTTTGAGCAGTTAATAGATTAGGATTAAACTTACCCTTAGCTTGCTTTTTCTCAGTTAAAAAAAAAAAAATTGTCATAAAAATAAAAGAATTTTTAAGGTTTTTAGACAAGTGTGAGAGTCATTGTTTTAAAAAAAAAAAAATTTGCTAGTATGTGATTTTTGACCTGATTCTTTGCGATCTGCGATTAGGTCAGAGTTTTTTTTCTTGGTTTTTTCTTGTTGGTATTTTTCCTTTCTTTCTTTACTAGCATTTAAATAAAAAAAAATCTCTTTTCATTTTCTTGTTTGGTTGAAGAGTGTGTTTCTGCATTATTATCCAGGGAAAAGTCATTTATTTCATAAGTTTTTGCAGTTCACTTAGATCATAAGTAGCTCGTAGTCGAGTGAAATTCCTTTGAGTTTGCTGTCCAAAATCTTAGAAAAGTTTAAAAAAATAAAATTGAAAAGTTGTTGAAATTTTGCATTAAGATTTTTTTTTTGTTTCCAGCTTTTTACTCATTTTTTTTTCTTTCGTATTTTACACATCATCAGTTTCACTTTCATACCCCTTGACATAAGACAAATCCATAAAATTAACGCTAAATTTAAAATCTACTAGACTTTTATGTTTGTAGGGTTCACCAACTAGTTCAGGATTAGGGCCTTGGATTAGGTTGGAGAGGAAACTCTTCAAGGCCATTTAAAATCAAACATTGGAGTTTGAGTTAGGGAGTGTCTAAGTCCAGTGTCGTGAAATTTATCCGGGACCCCCCTCTAACACAGGGGATAAACACGAGGTCACGTGCGGAAAGGTAGCAGAGATAACCCCTCCAAAGTTGGACCAATCGTAGTGGAGAACACATATAGAGGGCTTGTTTTGGGATTCCGTCGTTTGCATTTGCCACGGGGCTTTGTGGGTCTCGAATCCGTTCGAGGTCCTTAGTTGTCTTTCGGACCATTTTCTCTCGAAACCCTTGATAGGTTTCAGGCTCGATACCCTGCTCATTGTGATCTACCTGACTTTCGTCTGTACCTGCCTGGTGACTGTTCGCACGCTGGCAACCTAGTTGCCAATATTTTTTAGGGACATACACAGGTGACTGTGGGGGTATACCGTGGTACCTAGGACAGACATCAGGCCATGCTTTGCAGAGTATACCCGGAGGGTGCTTCCGTGTTCGAGTTTCACTTGCACCGGTAAGTTTCTCTAGTGTTGGTTGTTGTAACTGTTCTTCCAATTAATTTAGTGTTTGCTTGTCTTATCTTCTAGGGACTTTTTTTTAGTGTGTGTTACTTTTGAAATGTGTAGACTACCTTAGAGTGTCTTGGATATTCTCACACAGTGGAGGATCCTGAGCTCCATCAGTCACGAAGGCTTCTTGGCCTGCCGCCGATTACACTAGAGCCACCCCTGCCACCATTAAGGCGAAAGATAGACCAACAAGGGTCTTTTGAAGCGACCGGGTTACAAACCATTGTGCCTGACCAACCCTTGGAGGAATCGACTATTTTGGACCTTGAAGCAACCGCTCTTGGCCCAGTTGAAACCCCAACCACTGATTTCCTTGCACCTTTCATTGTACCAATTCAATTTTTCGAGCGCCAGACAGTGTTGCACATGCTATTACTCCTTCTGGGAATTCTTCAATTCCCACTACAGTTGTCACCACAGAAGAGCTTTCATCTCCTAATCCACCGTCGTCAGTCCGAGCCACCATGGTCTCAACTGCAACTACTTTGCACAGTGGTCCGATCCCATCTTTGGCGGCAACCACAACCCCTTTCACACCTAGTGCGACAGGCCCTCCGTTCTCATATGGGATGCCTAGTTCGGGTACAAGTCCTATACTTTCCTACTCCACTTTACAGACTTTGGGTCTGGGGGCAGGGAGCTCTAGCACTCCTCTGCAAGGTCACATGGGGGGCACTCCTGCTCCTTTTAATGCTTTCCCTTACCGAGGAGGTCATATCCCTCCTTCGTCTCCTTCACTCGGTGGCTTGCATCAACAATCCGCCGGGCAACCTACACACAATAGTTTATTTGGAGCAGGGAGTCAAGGACCACCTTCGCATAGTATGTCAGTAGGTTTGACACCGTTTTATTTGAACGAAACGTTTGGTAACAACACTCCCTCGTCAACCACTTTCCCGACTAGGGGCAACCCCATTTTTGGACAATCTACTCCTATGGAGGGTACTATTCCTGCACAGGGGGAAAACCTAGCAAGACCTTGGAATTCAGGGCAGGGATCTGTTCCCTCATTCAGAATGTCGATCTGGGGTAATTCTTTCCACAATCAATGGAACCCCGGACAAACTACTATGCCTATCCCCACGGGACCGGCATGGGGTAATCCTTCCCAAAGTCCTTCGAATATAATGCATGCCCAACAATCTATGTCCTATTTGGGAAATCAGCCGATGATGTCTCCACAT
>SNQJ01S0006954.1:133608-154202 GCA_010110895.2 Picea sitchensis | reverse complement strand
TATCATCCATCTAGAGACCAACATGGGATAGTCACCAAGATCATGTCCCTTCTCCATCAGTCACTCACATATATTCGACATAAATATCATGTTGCCACATTGACATGGACAATACACAATCTACCACATTGCCAAATCACATCATCCTTCGTCAAATCCCACTATGCAACGCCTCTCCAGTTCATCATCCTACCCTACAAGACTTCCTTGGACCTACTATCCTATGTGATAATACCTCTTCCTAATTGATCATATGTCATACTCAACAAGACATCCTTGGTCGTCCTATATTATGTGTTAGTACACCGTTTTGATCGATTTTCAGTTCTACTCGAGAAGACGTCTCATGGATGCCACCCACAAGTTAGCCACCAAGGATACAAAAGTATATGGACTCACTTTCCAAATTGATAAGTATTCCCAAAACGCCCTCTATCATTCCATTTCCAATGGCACCTCAAGTTAGAGTTTTGACATTCTCCCCCACTTAGAATCATTGACGTCCTTATCAACCTGGCCCCATTAACTCATCCAATAAAAGGGGTATTGGTGATGAAGAGAGACTTTTGTAATTCCCATTTGAACTTTTCTCGGATACCATTTGTAACAAGGTTAAACATTTTATTCTGCATTGAGCATCCCATACCACTCAAGAATTCTAACCATTGCTCGACACTAACATGACATTGTGATTTGGGGATGACCATCAACCCGCTTGAATCATTCAGACTATGCCTAACCATCATATCATATTCAAACCTAATCCATGCATGAAGTTCGAATGCTTGCTTCAACATAGGTGATGTTGTACCATTTCCACTCAACAATTAGTGACTTACTTGTGCCTCCCATGAGCCAAGCACACATGAACAACTGACTACCCAATGTGTAATCATGTTATCCTCCATCTAGATACCAACATGTATACTCCTTGAAGATCATGTTCCTTCTCCATAAGGTGTTCACATATCTTTGACACACATATCACATTGCCACCTTATCATGGACAATAAACTATATACCACATTTCCAAGTTGCATCGTCCTCTGCCAAAGCCTGTTATGCTGCACCTTGCTTGTCACTTATCCTACTCGATGAGACTTCCTTGGACCTCATAGCCTATGTGTTAGTACCTCATCTTGAAATATTAATAGTCCAACTCAACAAGACGCCCTTGGTCCTCCTAGTTTATGTACAAGTACATCATCATGACAAATCATCCATCCTACTCGTTAAGACATTTCGCGGTTGCCACCCACAAGTCAGCCACCCAAACTACCAAAGTATATGGACTTGTTGTGCAACTTGCCAAGCATACCCAATGCACCCTCCAGCATGCCATTACTAGTGAAACCTCAAGTCAAGGTTTTGACACTAACCCTCTTTTTTTAACTTTTAAATGTCGCAATGTGACTTATATGCATTTTAAGAAAAATCAATATTTAATATTTATTATAAATTTTTTATTATGACTTGTATGCATTTTAAGAAAAATCAATATTTAATATTTATTGTAAATTTTTAATTATGATTTTATTAATATAAGATACATCAAATATATAATTTAAATTGCAATATATTATATTATTAATATGAATATGGAAGACATTAAGGGTAATGAAGGTGAAAACCTATTTTAGTATTAAAAATTAGTGTAAAGAAAAAGAACATTTTTAAGATCATAAAAGAAAAATAAATCATTATTCGACATCTATGTTATTTCAATTATTTTTTTATAATTGTGAAGTTATATGTTTTTTCAATTATTTTTTTTATAATTGTGAAGTTTGGGGTTGCAATTTTTATTTAAAAACATTTTTTTTTAATTTATAATTGAAAAATTATTCCATATTTATTGAATTATTTTTAGATTTGTGTATATAATAATAATTGTGAAGTTTGGGGTTACAATTTTTATTTAAAAACAATTTTTTTTAATTTATAATTGAAAAATTATTCCATATTTATTGAATTATTTTTAGATTTGTATATATAATAAATTTGAAATGGGTAATCAATGTTTATTTTTCATCTATTATTTATAAATATATTAACTTAATTGTATATTAATGTATAATTTAAATATTAATATATAATATTATTAATATAAATATAGGAAAAAAATAAAAAAAACTATAATTTATATTTATTATGATTTTTAATAATTTAGAAATATAATTAAAATCATAAAATTAGAAATATATTAAATAATGTTTTGTTAATTTATTCTTATTATAATAAAAAAAAACCATAAAAAAACTTTAAATCCATCTACATTATAATTTTTTTGTTTGCTAATATGTAATTATAAATAAATTAAGTTTTGAATCGATTAGATTAACTACAAAACTTATTACTCATTTGATATAAGTAATAATACAACAATATTAATCTATAACATTTGAATATTTGTTGTAGATATTGTTTATTTTCAATATTATTAACTATATAAAATGTATTAATGGTTTGATATTGTGTAAGCAACGTTGTTAAATAATGAACTCTTGTGTATAAATACATTTCATTATTAAATTTATTGATGTTATGTATAATAAATTAAAAAATAATTATGATTGATTTTGAGTAATTTTGGTTGATTATAGTTAATTTTGATTGATTATATTTATTATGTTGATTTATATTATGGTTAAATTTGGTTAATTGATCTGTATTGTTATGGATATTCTACTGGAATAATTATTATTCACATATATGAAAATAATTGAATACAAAAATGAGAAAACACAGAAATATACATACCATTCACACAATTGAACACAAGATGCATCCTCGGAAAAATAAAAAAACAATATAATAGATGTAAATAATAAAATAAAGAAAATAACAAAAAAAACACTTGTTAACCCTAGTAGAAAGACACTTGATCCAATGAATCAAGTGGTAGTGGAGGTGGTAAGTGGAGAAGGACAGCGGGGTGGATGAGGTAGTAGAGGGGTGAAGAGTCACAATGGTAGTGATGGTGTTTGCGGCGACAAGTGGTTGAGATGGTGGAGGTGGAAGGAGGGGGGAGAGAGGTGGAGAAAGGCACATGGATGGGAGGAGGTGGCAAGGGAGTTGTTGGAGGAGAACCTTTTCCATAAAATTACACCCCCTTCATAGGCACTCCTTTTCAACACTAATTTTAGTAATTTTATCATATATTTTTACACAACATTCAAAATTGTATTTTTTTTTTGGAGCAAATTCAAAAGATATTTTAAGTTTTTACAACTTTTTTGTTGTTGTAAGTTAATTCTAATTTTGCATAAATTAGAAATAACTTTCTAAAGAAAACACATTTTTTTTAATATGTATTACATATTACATATTACTTTTTTGTTGTTATAAATTAATTCTAATTTTACATAAATTGAAAATAATTTTCTAAAGAAAACACATTTTTTTTTTTTTTTATTGAGAATTGTTATGCCCGTGTATTTCTTTTGACTAACTTAAGTTTAATACTAGTTTGAGAATATTCTCTTGAGTGTTGGCCTTAGTCAACTTCAATATTAACACTATGGAATATTACAAAGAAAGAGTAACTTTGTGAACCCCCTATTTCTTTGTAATATTCCTTTCTATTAATATTGAAGTTGATTGAGGCCAACATTCAAGGGAATATTTTCAAACCGGTATCATATCCAAGCCGATAGAAGGAAATATGTAGGCATAACATGTAATATTATATTTATATAGTAAAATAGGTAGAAGTCTCAATGTTTCTTCAATTTAAACATTTTTATTTTATTTAAAAAAATCATAGCTTTTAAAATAAGATTTTAAAAGGTCTTCCAAATAAGAAACCTTGTTGTACTTAGAAGACATTAAAATTCATTAATTACATAACAAAGATCAATAAATTCATTATTTAATATCTCGAATAGTTAAACAGAAAAGACTTAAATAACTTTAAATATGAGAGTAAACATTAAAACTCATCAATTACATAAAAAGACTATGACAATGTAATTGTTTAATAATTTAAATAGTGCCTCATTTCTATTAAATGTTGATTTTTCTCTAGACCTTTCTATTATCTTCCTTTATGCATTTAGGTACTTGGAGTATGCTCTTTTTTTTTTTGTGCCTCTTAGAAATATGAGTAAATCATAAATGAATTTGCACTACATAACTTACTTAGGTTACAAGTTTAAGGAGCATAACATTGTTTATGAAGTCTCATTGTACTTAACAATAAATATAGGTCCTTAAAACATTTGCAACATCATTCTAGAGAGCTAATATATCTTGAGATATGGTAATCACAAAGAGATAAGGAGACCACTTGATGATTGAGATATAATGGTTTAGTTTAAGTGAAGCTTTCCAATACTTGTACCCCTTGTGATTTGGTTGTAATTATGTGAGTTGTTAGATGAGATGAGGTTTTATCCCATTTCACTCTAGATTCAAGTCAAGTGAGCTAGTATAAGAACTGATTCAACACAAGGAAAGTACAAAAACCCTAGGATTAGAGTGCATTAGTTTGTATGCATATATATATATATATATATATATATATATATTGTTTTTGCATTGGGTTTGGTATTTCCTCTCACTATTTGTATCTGGAAGTCTAGTTTTGGTCAGTGAATCCATTGTGTCAATACTTGAAGGTGACAACATGCTATGTATAGGTGATATAAGACTATTAGTCCATTGGTAATTGAATCCTTATTTATGTCATTCCTTTCATATCTAGAGTTTCAACATGGTGATTATAATACAAAAATCCCCAATGGCATAAAATTCTATCTTAACTATATCTCAATCCAAACTTAGTAATTCTTCCTTTGGAGTCAACAATATCATCAATATGTATAAATAAAAAGTCATTATTGTTGATAGAAAAGTATATTGTACATTTCTTGAAGCCCTCATCAAAGAATTATATGATGAAAAAAAATCAAAATCCCTATTTACAACCTCCATTGGATGGTCTAAGATTGATATCACAACTATAAATCACAACTCACCTCAGTGTTCCTACCCATCTTGAAAGATGTGGAATATAGAAGATGGGTGGTGATTGATCACAAATATGTACATATGTCCAAATTAGATTTTCTAATTAATAATTTTCTTTCATTTGAATTCAAATTTGAATACTTAATCAACATCATATATATTAATAATGTTAAATTGTAGGAGGCTTTCCATTATCGATTCAAAGTCCAATTAGATAAATAGACCTATTGTGTTGTCCAACTTAATTACAACATGAACTTATCAGACCAAATCAATCCACACAAGTTGGTGATGTGCATAGAACTAAAAGGAGCGAAATTAAACCTTGAGGTATCAAATCTTGTTGTCAATGTTCAAGTAATATTTAAATTGCATAACAATGTCTTCAATAATGCCAATATACTTAGGGGAATAATATTTCATGTAGTTGGAAAAAACGTAATAGCCTAGGGAAGATCCTTTGATAGACAAAGACATATTGTGGATAACATCCCTACAATAAAAGAGTATTTGGATAAAAAGAACCATTGACCATTTCTTTATACAAAATAAAAAGTCTTTCATTATTCTAGGAGACGTTTTTGTAGTTTTTGAAATCGTAAATGGAGGAAAAGTGACCTGAGACAACAAATATGGAAAACAATTCCAAGTCATATTTCATCTCAATAATTTGGATAATTTTTTCACATTAAAAGTTTTCTAGTTTTACATTGTTGAAAGATAATTGTTTTAGCCAAATTTTCCAACTCTAGAAAATTTAGTGCAAAAAGGACAAAGTTAACAATTCTATATTAATGTAGAAAATTGCAAAAAAGACAAAGTTAACAATTCTATATTAATGTAGAAAATAATTGGGGTATTGGATCACCAAACTAGAGTGTTTTATTATTCACAATTAGGGATACTATAGTTCTATTATAAAATTTTCAAGGTTCTTGCTAGATTTTCTTCTACATGAAGTAGGTTTTCGACCTTAATTGCACCAACAAAAAGTGTATAAATTGAGAAAACATGGTAAATGAAGTAGGTTTTCAACCTTAATTGCACCAACAAAAAGTGTATAAATTGAGAAAACATGGTAAATTTAGAGGGATGTAACTTTTAGGTTCAAAATCATAATGGATCATGAGTATAGTCATTGGAAATCTAATCCACAGTGGAATCTTTATATTCTAGAGAATTATTTTTAACTTTTCCAAAATTTGGAAGAAAAAAACCTATAACTTTATTTGACAAAAAATGTCAATATGTATAAGTTTTCAAAATGTGTGTGTAATATAAAACTTTTTGGGATAAAATGTATTTGACTAATATAATTGTGTGTTCACACTTTTCCAGATTCAATGATATATTAGAGACGATTGAAGGCTATAGTTCAATATTTATCTCTTGAAGGGAATATGGAGGATGGATGTGATCCTCTCAATCAAGAAAAAGAGGTTAGAGGATTAAATATTTTTTGGGGGAATGAAGAAAAAAATTCTAATGGGCACAAAGAAAAGGGTGATCCACGAGAACTGGTAGAAATAACAAGGAGCTTAAAGATGGAAGTTCATGTTGTAGAGCTAGTAATGAGTGGATGAGAGGCAGAATTAGTTAAACACTTAGCTAGTGAAAATTTTGAATCAATCAAATTGGTGGATAAATAATACATTAGGTTTAAAGCATGTGGAAGAAGTCAAATATCACTCAAAAAGGGAGTCTAAAGGAAGATATGAACATTTAAGAAGAGTTATTAGAGATCAAAAGTATCATTTATATCCATCTTACTATGAGAAGGAGTCTTATACTTCTGAACAATCAATGAGTAGTTGGGTGAATCCATGAATATGTGTCCCACATTTTATTGAAATGTTGCAATGAAAATTTGAAAAATTATATATATTTTAAATCGAATCCCTCTAAACTCATATACTCATTGTGAACTTTGACATGCAGTAAAAAACAATTTGTAGGGAATCATGTTGTATTTATAATGATATTTAAAAAAATAAAATATTAATGTCATTTAATGTGTCAAGTTTTCATTTAATTAAATGCTTGTCCTTGCAAATTTCTAAAGAAGTTAACAAGTGATTTTTGTTATGATCACCTAATTCAATGTTCAATGTATAATTTTCAAAATAAAATTGTGATGAGTATGATCTACACATAATGTAGTAGTGCACTCTTATTTATTTTGGAAAATTGTATTTTTTATTAGTTTTCAAAACCGTCAAATTAATATTTGAATCAAATTTTATACACCTTTGTGTTACCAACAAGTTTTATTCTCTTGTTTACGTAAAACAAAAAATAAAAAATACCATTTTGAAGAGGAAACATCCACAAAGTGCACACATATTTCTTGGAATGTTTTTAGTTGTGTATTTTTTAAGATACATATTTTTCTCTATGGACCTTCACTAATCAGAAGATAAAAATTATGTATAAGGTTTAGAAAAAAATAGATTAAAAATATAGTATGATATCCAAATTAAGAAATTGATATGTCATTGGATAAAGGATTCAATTATAAATTTACATGCACCATGTCCACCACATTCCATGGAAGAGAGGAAGGGATTTCACCCACTAGAATTTGAAGCTCCATGAAAACCTACAGAAATGGGGAAGAATTCTAGACCTTCAATCCCTTGATCAAGGGTTTTAAAATATCTTGATAGAGGGCTTAAAATACCTTGATTGAGGTATTTTAAAATCTTCGATTGAGGTATTTTAAAATCTTGAATTGAGGTATTTTTTACATAAATAGTTCACTTTTGGTTTAAAACTCTTGGTAAAGGTTTTATCTCAATCAAGGTTTTAGGATCTTTATCGATGTTTTTAACCTTAATTGAGGGATTAAAGCATCAATCATGTAAAATCTTGATTGAGGGTCCACATAGGCCATTTTCATGTTTCTAGATTTCCAAAAAGTGTAACCGAGATTCATGGATTCACCCAACCCAGAAGTGACTCTAGTTAGACATCAAAGAATAATACATGCACAAGATAATTTGAAATGAGAGCCTAGGAATATTAAGCCACCTACCTTTGATGGTGAGAATAAAGCAGGACATGATGTTGACACTTGGTTTTTGGAGATGGGGAAGTATTTCCAATTACATAACTACTCAACTAAATTTGAAGCTAGACTTGATATATACAATATACAAGAAAAGACTTCAAGTTGGTGGGACCAACTGAGGAAAGTAAGGAAAATCAATCAAAGGAATATTTCTTGGAAATAGTTCAAAAAATATTTCCAGCTAAAATATCTTTTAGATTATCTTTATGATAAGAAAAAGTAGGAGTTATTTGAAGTCAAATTGGGGAAATTATATGATTATGGAGGAGTACGAGAAAAAGTTTCTAGAATTGTTGAGATGTGTTGGATATATTCAAAATGAGAAGGTAAATGTACAATGTTTCCTAAGTGGCTTACCATTATTCTATAAGGACAGCATTTGATTTGATGAACCTAAGACTCTTGAAGAAACAATTTAGAAGGATAAATATTTGTATGATAAAACAAAAGAAGAACACATTTTAAAAAGTCTTGGATGGATAATAAGAAAGAAAATCAAGGTCAAAGGAAGAAGGGTTTCAAACCTCCTTTCTTTAGAAGTAGTTCCAACACTTTTTAGTGGAATCAACCATCTCAAAGTGGATCAAGGATGATTACTTATTTGGGAAAAATGGAAAGGCTACCAATTAAATGTTGAGGATGTGGAGGGGAACATATGTACCCACAACATGAAGTTAAAATTAGTATTGTGCATGAAATTCAAGAAGCTTCTATAGTGTAGATTGTGGAAAGGAACCTTCCCTGAACTTATGCATCCTTAGATAATCATCAAGAAAACCATCAATCAAATATGGTTGACGTTGAAGGTAATATTTCCTAGCAACCTATTACAATTTTAATTGATCCATAGAAATTCATAGTTATATTTATCCTAACTTGGTTGAAAGATTTAATATAAAAATAAGTAAACATAATAAATCATGGTTTCTTTAGTTGGCTACTAGACCAAAAAGGAGAATCGACAAAATAGTAAAATTTTGTTTGTTAGATAAAATAGACTCCATACTTTTGTAGATTTGAATATACAACCACTTGGCTATTATGATTTTCTCATTGGAATGGACCTGTTAGATGCAGATCACATTACTTTATATTGTCACAATAAGAATTTTAGTTATCTTGATGAAGAAGGATTCAAATAAAAGGACAATGAAAGGTATTTGAAGGATTATTTCTATAAGGAAAATAATAGTTTTTCAATTGAATACATTGTTTAGGAAAGGGTGTTAATTGTACGCAACTCATGTGGAAGAGATAGAAAAATACAAAGGCCCAAATCTTATGGAATTTCTAATATTACAAGAATTTATAGACATGTTTGAAGAAGTATATGGACTACCACCAAAGAGATACATTGATTTTTCTATTGATTTGGTGCCTAGAGCTACCTCGGTCTCTAGGACTCCGCATAGAATGAGTACAACATAATTGAAGAAGTTGTAAATGAAATTAGAATGATTGCAAAAAAAAGGATATATATACCTAAGTGTCTCTCCTTGAGGAGTTCAAGTGTTCTTTATAGAGAAGAAATATATAACCTTGATGTTATCTATTGATTTCAAATAGATGAATAAAGTCACTATGAAGAATAAATATCCTATACCTAGAATTGATTAATTAATTGATCAACTAAGAGAAGAAAAAATATTTTTGAAGATAGACTTGAGATCTAGATTCCATCAAGTAAGAATAAAGGAAGAAGACATTGGAAAAATAAGTTTTAGAACCAAATATGGACACTCTAAGTTTGTAGTGGTGCCATTTGGTTTGACAAATGCACTATCTAATTTTACACGTTTAATTAATGAATTTTTTAGACAATATTTGGAGAAAAAAATTCATTGTTTTTCTCGATGATATTCTTCTTTACTCAAGGTCAAAGGAAGAGAATGAAGAAAAAATGAGGTTAGTATTATAAGTGTTAAGAGAACACCAACTCTATGCCAAATTGAGCAAGTGTTCCTTCTACTAGAGACTAATTCATTATTTGGGACACATTATTTCTAAGGAAGGAATATCAATGGATCCAAAGAAAATTGAAGCAATAATGGGATGGCTTATACCCAAGAATATTTCAAATGTGACGTCATTCACAGGACTTGCAAGATATTATAGAAGGATTCTCCAAGATTTCCCACCCAATCACATTTTTATAGGAGAAATGAATCAAATTTGAATAGACAATAAAGTGTGAGGAAAATTTCCAGCTATTCGAGAAATTTCTCACTAGTGCACCATTTGTCAAAATTGTTGATCCAAATGAAGATTTTATGGTATGTATAGATGCTTGCAAAGAGTGAATTTGTTGAATTCTCACTCAAAATGGGTATGCAAATCATTATAAGTCCAAAAAACTTCAGGATCACAAGAAGAATTATGTCACACATGATTTAGATCTTGCTGCCATAGTGCATGCATTAAATATTTGGAGGTGTTATTCAATGGGAAGAAAATTCAAGTTAAGAACATATCATAGTTTTCTAAAATATTTGTACAATAAAATTTGAATGCAATGCAAACAAAATGGCTAGAATGTTTTTAGGAATATGATTTTGACATCAATCACATTAAGAGGAATATAACAAAGTTGTTGATGCACTTGACACAAGGATACACACAATGCATACTACAAAAATTAGCATGTGTAAATGATGGAATTATCACGTATGGGAATTATCTTCAAGTAAAAGAAGGGTCACAACAAGAAAATTTACAGTAGAAATATGAATATTGTAAGATAGAACATGATGGAGTTCTTATGCATAAAAATAAAGTTTATGTTCCAAATTATTTTCAAATAAGGAAAATTATATTGAATAAGATGTGTAATGTTCCATATGCTAGACATCTTAGGTATGAAAACACAATTGCAACAATAAGGAATTAATATTTTTTATTAGGAATGAAAAAGGATATTGTTGAGTATATAGCCAAATGTATGGAATGTGAAAGAGTGAAAGTGGAGCATAGACATCCAATATGTTTAATACAACCATTTCCATTTCCAAAGTGGAAGTGGGAAGTGGTGAATATTGACTTAATCACTAATTTATTAAAAATAGTAAGTTTGCATGACTCCATCATGGTAGTGGTAGACAAGATGACAATCCATGCTAGAATAATTAATGGAGTGGATTGAAGTAATGTACTAGTCTTTTGAGTGAAATGAGATTAAAGACCCCCACGATGTGAAAATAAATTGTGGTATATTGAGGATCTATGCACATGATTGGTGGAAGCAGTGGAAGAGGGAAAAAAATGGAAAGGAAAAGATAAGTTCTAGAATTGGAATATGTTCACAAAATTCAGAGGTAAGTTTTTAATTTCTAATTACTTGGAAAATAAAGAGAAGATTAAAGAAAATAAAGTAGAAGAATAGATGTGTAGAAGAATATTTTAAATAATTTTGTAGCATGGCCATTAGTTTTGTGTGGGATGGTGATGAGAATAAGATGCTAGTGGATGGATTGAAAATGTCCATTAAAAGTAAGATAATTGTGGAGAAAGGGTGATTATTAGAAGAGGCTTATTGTTTTGTTTTAAGAATTGAGAAGGCGTAGATGATGAGAAAGCATGAGAGTAGGCAGTGAGAGGAGAAAGAAAAAGGAATTAGTGGGGTGCATGTTGTTGAGGAAAGTGTAAATGAAACACATGATACCATGACAAAAGAGAGTGGAGAGATATTTGCAATAGAAGAATGCAAGAAAAAGATTGAGATAAACGAGTTTGTGCAACAAAATCAAGAAGTGGTAGGGAGTAGCCATTTTCCTGAGAGAGTGCATGTGAAAACCAAATATATTGTTGGAGAAGTGAGTGGTATTGCAACAAAATATGGTGTTGCAGAAGAGGTCGGTATTGTGGTATTGGAGTTTCAAGGAGATGAACTTATCGCATATGTAACAATGGAAAAGATATAGATGGGAATGTTTGATTCCCATAATATTTTTTTGGTGACTTTATTATAGGTGGAGTAAAAATGTAGAAAAGGAATATAAAATGGAGTATACCAAAGAAAACATAGAACTATTGCAGCAAGGGAAATTGATGCAAAAAAAGGGAGATGACGCAGAGTAATATCAAGTTGAAGATCATTGTAGAAAATAAGTTTTTGTAGTGAAAGAAAAGTAAAATGAGGATATTATTGATCAACAAGCATTCTTAGAGTTTGTTGAGATGGAGGTAATGGTGTAGGAGAGGGAGGATGTAGAGGAAATGATCACCATTAAGAGGGATTAGTTTGAATTTGTAAGCCCCAATGAACAAGATTTATAGTATTTTTCAGAGGTGTAAAATTTACAACAAGTAGTAGAAGAGATGATGGTGATTATAATGATAGTGAACAAAGTGAAGAAGATAGTAAAGTTGAGTGAAAGTGTGAAGAGTTACTTACAATTGCAAATTCTAGTGGTGTGTATTATGAAGAGGAAGAAGAAAGATGCAAAGTAGAGAAGAATGAAAGATGGGTGGTATAGAGTGTGGAAGAGAAAGAAGAAGGAAAAAAAGTTGTTGCTTTATCAACACCCTTGTGAGTAGGATGGCCAAATTTTCCAACCAAGGGAGTTTGATGTAGGAGGGTTCTTGGCACAAAAGAATTACTTGCACATTTCATTACTTTTAATAATTTGTTTTGATGGTTGATGATAGAACAAGTTTTGTATATATTCTTAGCTTGTAGAATGAAAGGCTTGTGGATTTTATGTTTCTATAGAAGTATTTGGTCATAGAAGAGTAAATGACACCATGGAATAACTATTTGTTGTAATCTAAATGTTTTATGAATTTGCCATTTTTTTACTACTCAAAATAATGTGAAGGGATATTAGTTTTTAACTTGAAACCCGCCAAGAATCATTTTGGATGGATGTAATTGCAGATATCAAATGTTAATGTTCCATAATATAGTTACAATAGGTGTATTTGAGGGTGCTAAATCAATTTCTACATTAAAAACAACAATTTCATCCATCCGAAATTACAATTTTGGCAAAGATTGCATGGTTAGATTCTAGTTATGATACATTGGAAAAATTTTAAATGTATATAACATTTGTCATTCTTCTAATCATTTTATTAAACTCTTTGTTGAAGATATTTTCCTAAAAAAATGCAACTTACAATATTTCTTGTCCCCGTGGTGTAGAGCGGTTGGTGAGGGAATGTGTTGTTAAGGAACTCTGTAAGTGAAGTCATAGGTTCAAAACCTCTGGTGACACCTCAAATCCATCCATATCAAGGCTTGGTGTGGTCCAGGCCGGGTGCGATCCTCGGGTGATTTTGACAGCTTAGACGCCCCTAGGTCGTGGCATCTCAGCCACAGGACAATCCTATACGTCAAGGATATTTAGATAACAAAAACAAAACTTAAAATATTTTTTGTCAAGACTCCATATTGAAACTTCTTCAACCATTGAAATATAAAGCATTATATCTGGTATTTGAACAATTAGGGTAGCTATAAGACAAAAAGATAAGGAGAAAAAACATAAATATGATTTTTATGAAGAATAAAGGACCTTTGGCTCTCATTTGACTTAGTTTGTGTATTATGGATGGTTTGTGACCTAGAAACCCATGCATAAGATTTGTGAATGTAAAGAGGCTTGAGAGAATTAGCCATTGATTTTATAAATTGGATACAAAATTGTTGAATGATTTTTTATTGTGGTGTGGTGTAGTTATAATTTTTGTAAGACACCCAACCCCCTAAGTGCCTTTTTAAGGGGTGGGATATTAAAATTTCCTCTTCCACTAGACAATACATATCTCTTAATGAATCCCACAACTGGGTTTTTCTCGTTGATATATTTATGTTAACTGTAACCATGCTCAAATTCGAGATCTGGATCAAAAGTTACAACTTCTCAAATATTTCAGGTTTTCTTTGGCCGATAGCCACCTCACTGACATGTGGCATCCACGTGGCTCCCAGTCATTTGTTCCCTACCACATGGAACTGAAGTGGCACCTTCCACCTAGACCATTAGGCCTCTGGATCAATGGTCTTGATTAGTTGGGACATCCTTCGTCATCATCAGGGTTCTTCATTTAAAGAGTCATGCACCACCCCTAATTGATCAACTTTGACGACGATTACTTTGATGGGTTATCCCTCTATAGATCCAACGACTCTCGGGATTTGTGAATCAACGATCCCAATCTTGTCGACCACAAAATTTATTAGTAGTTACCATACACCTCCTCGATTGCATGTAATGTGCACATGAGGGACCCACTCAGGATCGATGACTGAAAATTCATATTACCCATCTAACGATCAATGATTGTCATTTAAACCTGAAACCTCATCATCATCGACACTCTTCCCTATCCATGTCAAGGGACCATTCCCGACATCCTATGACAAACGGTCAAGATCTATCATCCTCCAGATCCAACGATCGAGATCATAGTCGACACCATAAGGATGTCTAGGCCTCCCGTGACCACTCCCATCTCGTCAACCATTCCCCTGGTTATTCCAGCTACCACATTGGCTCTCCATGTCATCATGAAATCATCACCACCTTTCCATACTTAAATGGAACCTAAGATAATCTACAATGGAAATCACTTCCACCCATAACCAATAAACGATTCTCATTTCTCTCCCGGGTCTTTATCATGATCGACACCCTTGGACAATGCGTGAACTTACCAATTTTCCAGGCTTCGATGATGACACATCTAGATCTGATGGTCAAAATTTCATCGTCGTTACCTCCAATGAATCTATGGCCCCTGTTCTTTCTTGCAAACCCATATCATCGTCAGCACTATGGGACATCACTCACTTTACCATTCATCTACTCCCAAAGATGATACTTTATCCATCGAAGGGTTGAGATATCTCATCCCGTAGATATAACGACCAAGGTTTAAGGTGATGGCCTAAGGACCATTCCACTCAACAGGGCCCACTCTCGTCCAATTGAAAAATAAATTATTTCCATGTATCGTCTCAAGGGACACACTGACTTCCACTCTGGCGGTCCTCATCGACATGATTCCACCTTCTCCATTCCTCACTTGAATGAAACCTAAGGATATATGTGGTTGAAGTTAAGCCTTTCCTTTTCACTGATCGACAATTATCATTAATCCACGAAACCCTTTCATTGTTGGAACTCTTTGCACAAAGCTCAACCTCACCAACCTTCCAGTTCTGATGACGATGGAACTAGTATCAACGCTCTAGATCTCAACAGGCTCACTCTCGATGGATTGACGATCATCATTTAATCTCAAAGTATTCTTCATCATCGTCGTCAGACTTCACATGAGTCCCAACACTTGCTCATTTTTTACAATGACACCTTTCTTGATGAAGGGCTAGGATCTACTTACCATGTCGATCCAACGGTTGTAGATCTTCCCAACTCTAATGCAGAGTCTTCTACAGGAAGTTTGTCTGTTCTTGGACTTAACCAATTTCATGGAAAATATTATAAGTATTTTCTAAGGCTTACCAGGCCTTCAGGGGATCTAAATTTCTCTCTTGGACTAACTAAGGCATCCATACCTCAAATCCTGGATAAGGATCTTACATCCTACAAGAATTACATTTCAATGGATAAGGTAAAACACAAGGGTTTTGATGGTTAAGGTTCATTCCCATACTTAGTAGTCCAATGACCTTTCATGGGAAACCCATTACAATAACCTACTACTAGGAACACAAGAACAATAAAACACAACCATTCACTCTCATTATAGATTATGGTTCAATTATCATGAAATTTAATCCATTAACCAATACATGGTATTTTTTCCTCCAGAACCAATAACAGTGTTTATATGTTCATATGTACAAGACCTTTACAATATACATAATTTCCACATTCAATCAAACACGAGGGTTTTCATATAAAACGAGCAATCAACCCAGTAACAAGCATGCCAACTCAGGAATGCACTACAATAATTTATTCATTCACTCACATTCATTACATGAACAAATAACAATGTATCCTTATTGTTAATATGCAATGGACACAACCACAATAATACTTATTTGTTCATTAAAAAGATTGACTAGCCAACTGACTATGGGTGTTCACTTTTCCATCCAACCACAAGCTTTGCGTGCTTAGTCTCTTCGAAAGAAGGCCACCCCTGTGCCAATCCATTATACCACCAGTAAATATCTCTCAGGTTCTCAAGAATATTGGCATGTGAAGATCACTCTCCTTCACACCACCACTGGTAACAAATTCCTCACCCCTCCTATCTCAGGCATCTTTGAGGATTATTAGATTCCTTCCAGCATCAAGCTCATGGCCTCTTAGCTCAGGTTGGGTTCCTGGACTCTTCGATAACTCATGCAACCAGATCCTTCCTTTTAGACTCACGTCTCCCCGTGTTTGCACACATTCATTCATCTTCCTTTGCAGTGTGAGTTTTTCTCTCTCGCCAGCATGGCCTTCTGCTCAGACCATATTTATCATTTTTCTCAGTGTCTACTCATCATTCCTTCATGATGTTTTCTGCTAGTTCTCTTGCAGAATTTATCTTCTCTTTGAGTCTTTCTTTCAGACCCAAAACTCAAAACTCTCTTTCTTTGTTTTATGTGCGCTTCCTCTAAATCCAGATTTCTCCTGAGTTCTCCCTTCAACTAGAACCACCCTTCCAATTTTGTATCCTTTTCCAGCATGCACTCGTGCATGCCCCTCCACCTCTCTGACCAAATTTTTTTCCTTGCCTCTCTTTGTGCATCTCTTGCACATTATCACTTGGGAAGGTTCTTGACCTTTCTTGTCATTTTATTCTATCGGAAGGAAACTCATGGGTCAATCTTTCTTGTTGTCCTCTGGATAACATATTTCTTGTCACTTCGGTCAGCCTGTTAGCCCTCCATACTTCCATTAATTGAGGGTGGTTGGTTTTTCAACCACCAATCCCCCCTCATTAACAGTTTTCCTTGAAATTAGGGCTAAGGGAAATAATCTAAATATTTCAAGATAATACCTCAGGAAGGTGGCCTAGGGTCCTTTATTTTAATATACCCTCATCTCATTCATTTAGTGGTATCATGGATAGTACTTTAAGGCTTCACCCCATAGTCTGTTGGTTGGAATTTGCAATCAACAATAATATAATTACATTACTTATATTCCATGGCATGGAAATCATTAGACACATTAATTACATACTAGGGAAAAAAGGGGTATTACACTTGTCTTCAATTGAATGGAGACTATGCTGATTCTTTTTTTAATATTGGAATTGTTTTTTTTTTTTTATATCAATTGTGGAGAAATTTTTATCTGTGTTATTGCAGGGGGCAGTGACCCTTCCATATTTAAGGTGTGTGTGTGTGTGTGTGTGTGTGTTGTATAAGGGTCACTACCCCCTAAAATATTACACACATAGAAAAATTTATCCACAATTCCTATAAAGAAATCCAATTCCAATATCAAACAAAGAATTACCATAGTCTCTATAGAATCACTATAGCTTGATAAATCCATATTTAATATGTTTGTATACATACATATATACATACATATATATAGCCCTAATGATTAGCTCAATGGATTGGAACCATTTTCCAAAGGTATGTTGCTAGAGAGGTCACAACTTCCAATATGGTCGATCCCTACCCACTAATTTGTCTTCTATCCAAAAGGTCACAGGCTTCAATATAGTTAATTCCCACTGATCAATTCACCTTCCATCCTAAAAGTCACCAAGTCCAATCCAATCAAGTCTCACCAATCGATCCACCTTCCATATGAAAATTATAGGCTCCACCTTTGGTATGGAAAGTCATAGGTTCCAATATGGTTGAGTCCCACCAGTTGATCCACCTTCCATCCTGAAAGTCATAGGTTCCAATCTAAGTGAGTTTCATCATTCGATCCACCTTATGTCTAGAAATTCCAATGTCGAATAGGTTATGATCTGATCAATTCAATGGATCCACCTTCCAAGTCTAAGTTCCACCTTCTTTTAAAAAATTTAGGATAAAAATGAGTACTCATACATGAGATTTCTTCTTTCAAAACTCGAATTTTGTTTTTATTTATCTAAAAGAAAATCCAAGAAAATAAAAATTCAACCCCGAAGAAGAGGTCAAAGAAAATTGTAATCGTAGGGACAAGATTAAAGAGCTAAAAGAAAATATAATTGACAATTTGGCCCTAACAATTTGGAACATAAAATGGATATCAAACCCATCAAAGAGGAAATGATTAAGCTTGATGAGTTAGACCATGAGAGTAACAAAATATCCTTTAACCTCATAAGTTTTTGTATAAAGAGAGGAAAGATGAGGACACACTTGGAATAGTCAAGGAAGAACTAAACAATAAATCATAAATTGAAACAAAGTGCCTTGTAGAAGCAAAGAGTCTATGAAAAATAATCAAACATAGGTTGATTTTGGTTAATGTACAATAGGTTGATTTAGACAATAATTAGGAATTAAAAATATCTTATTAGGGATGAGACATAAAATATAAGAATAAATAGGAATTGGGGACACTCCAGATCCTCTCATGGATATTTTGTTGTTTTCCATGGAGCAAAGGGCCTATATTAAGTTGGATCCCTAGTGAAATTGATATTATTTTTCTGGATGAATCTTGGGAGCATGAAGAAACTGAGGTCCCTAACATAGACAGATTTGTATTGTGATCAACATGGAAAAAAAAATCCTCATGTTATCACCATTTAAATTTTTGGTGTGAAATCACGATTTCATGGTTTAGCAAGGTACTAAACCAATTTGGAAGTCAGATAAATTTGGGGAAGTGCCAGGAAATGGAAAAAGAGATTAAATTTGGTGGAGGCGTTAAGAAAATTGGGTTTGAAAGGACGTAGATCGCCATCCGCTGAGATCAATGTTTGGGAGATATTTTAGAGTTTGAAATAGCGCGGAGGTTATAATATCTAAGCGGTCCCAAAATTCCAGTCGTGGTTTCCCCGCAAGGTACATGGAATCTTCAGGTGTATTGCGGGGCAAAAGGTGGGTTGATTCGAAACCACCCCATCACACCCCCAAAATCACATGTTAAATGTCATTTACTGAGTCTAATCCGAGGGCTACACATGACAATAAAACTTGATGGTGAATCAAATCATCTCGAGAAATGTGCTTGTGTACCATTCGTTCGTGCAGTGCCACCAAATAACCGATTTGATACTCATCATTTAAAATTGATATCCGAACGTGAGAGGCCGTTATCCCCATAAGGATTTTTCGTCAGTAGCCAATGATTGTAATTGATGGCGACTGTTGAGAATTGTTGTGGTAATGTTGTATGATAATGTTATTTGCAAGTTTAAGAACACTAAGGGACAATTGGAAGAAATTAATGGTAATATAGAAGGGTATGACTATGAACATTTATAAAATAAAGGTTATGATAATTAAATCCAGAAAGATCACCTACGATACTTTCTTATATGAAAATAATAGCTTGGAGGAAGTTCCTCCATACAAATATCACGAAATCAATATTCATCACAAGCTCAATTGGAACTATAGTGTTGAGAAAAGGATAAATGGAGGGTGGAAAGATTATTATGGGCTTGAAAAAAATTGTAACTTAGCATACCTTAGGCTATGGGATAAGAAAAAAATACTCTTTGAGATTCTCGTTACTTTTGTTATATTATATGGATGTAAGTTTAGGGATGCACTATCTCTAGAGAATCTTGTAGAAAACTAAAGAACATCCAAAAGCATTTTATAACATATAATCTCAAACTTAAAGGTAATACACCCTATCCTATTATCATCATAGAAGTGAGTCTTTCATCCATTGAAAGCATGACTATGATTAGGTACTTAATGTTTAAGAACAAGATAATCAACAAATACGACAAGATGTTACCCAAAATTGCTTCAAACTCCGGCCAAAACCACCAACCTCTCAAGCAAGGATGGCATAAAGATGCCAAGTCTTGGCTAAATCATTGGAGAAAGAAGTCATTCTACATAATAATGATTATATTAAAAATATTATTGCGTCTAAATTTAACGATAGTCTATGACAGGGACAAAGAATTAGAGGATTAAAAAAATCAAGATACTACAAGGAGGTGATCCACACTAATCTATAAGATCAAAAGTATCTCTTGGTTTTGACTAGCCCAAAGAAGAAAATCAACATTGCTAAAACAAAAACAAACTCTAGTGGGATGAAAGAATCTATGATCTTTGTGAGGATTGAAGATGAAAAGCATTCTCTTAGAATGCCCTAAGTATACCCAAATTAGATCACAATTTTAAAATATCTATCAAAATTCCAGCACATAGATAAAATTCTAAAGAAATCCAAGTGATCCAGCTTACCTTTCTTAAGGTGGGATTACCAATTCTGATTTCATTGAATGTTAATCATCATCCTCATCATATTATACATGTGTCCATGAATATGAAAGAAAAATATGCATCCAACAAATGTTACAATCTTCTACTGTAGAAAAAAAAAATCCTCTCAATATGAATATATGTCATTGAATGTTAATCATCATACTCATTTTCATATACATATATGTGTAAGTGAATTCGTCATGTATGATTAAGTATTATCTATATATATATATA
>SNQJ01S0006954.1:118844-129906 GCA_010110895.2 Picea sitchensis | reverse complement strand
TAAGGGGAGATTACCAATTCTGATCTCTTTAAATGTTAATCAATATCCTCATCCTCATCATCTGATACATGTATCCATGAATATGAAAGAACAATATACATCCAACAAATGTTATAATCTACTACTGTAAAAAAAACTCTTCTCAATATGAATATATACATTAAATGTTAATCATCATACTTATTGTCATATACATACATGTGTGAGTTAGTTCGTCATATATATACATGTATGAGTAAGTATAATATATATATATATATAATCTCTTCTATACTCTATTGTGAAAAACTCCTTTCCTTATCTTTTTTTTTTATATCAATTGTAGAGAAATTTTTATGTGTGTTATTGCAGGGGCAGTGACCCTTCCATATTTAAGGTGTGTGTGTGTGTGTGTGTGTGTGTGTGTGTGTTGTAGAAGGGTCACTACCCCCTACAATATTACACACATAAATTTTTTTATCCACAATTCCTATAAAGAAATCTAATTCCAATATCAAACAAAGAATTACCATAGTCCCTATGGAATCACTATAGCTTGATAAATCCATATTTAATATGTTTGTATACATACATACATACATACATACAGACCCAATGATTAGCTCAATGGATTGGAACCATTTTCCAAAGGTATGTTGCTAGAGAGGTCACAGCTTCCAATATGGTCGATCCCTACCAACCAATTTGTCTTCTATCTAAAAAGTCACAGGCTTCAATATAGTTAATTCCCACTGATCAATTCACCTTCCATCCTAAAAGTCACCAATTCCAATCCAATCAAGTCTCACCAATCGATCCACCTTCCATATGAAAATTATAGGCTCCACCTTTGGTATGGAAAGTCATAGGTTCCAATATGGTTGAGTCCCACTAGTTGATCCACCTTCCATCCTGAAAGTCATAGGTTCCAATCTAAATGAGTTTCATCATTAGATCCACCTTATGTCTAGAAATTCCAATGTCTAATAGGTTATGATCTGATCAATTCAATGGATCCACCTTCCAAGTCTAAGGTCCACCTTCTTTTAAAACATTTAGGATAAAAATGAGTACTCATACATGAGATTTCTTCTTTCAAAACTCAACTTTTGTTATTATTTATCTAAAAGAAAATCCAAGAAAATAAAAATTCAACCCCGAAGAAGAGGTCAAAGAAAATTGTAATCGTAGGGACAAGATTAAAGAGCTAGAAGAAAATATAATTGACAATTTGGCCCTAACAATTTGGAACATAAAATGGATATCAAACCCATCAAAGAGGAAATGATTAAGCTTGATGAGTTAGACCATGAGAGTAACAAAATATCCTTGAACCTCATAAGTTTTTGTATAAAGAGAGGAAATATGAGGACACACTTGCAATAATCAAGAAAGAACTAAACAATAAATCATAAATTGAAACAAATTGCCTTGTAGAAGCGAAGAGTCTATGCAAAATAATCAAACATAGGTTGATTTCGGTTAATGTACGATAGGTTGATTCAGACAATAATTAGGAATTAAAAATATCTTATTAGGGATGAGACATAAAAGATAATAATAAATAGGAATTGGGGACACTCCAGATCCTCTCATGGATATTTTGTTGTTTCCCATGGAGCAAAGGGCCTATATTAAGTTGGATCCCTAGTGAAATTGATATTATTTTTCTGGATGAATCTTGGGAGCATGAAGAAACTGAGGTCCCTAACATAGACAGATTTGTATTGTGATCAACATGGAAAAAAAAATCCTCATGTTATCACCATTTAAATTTTTGGTGTGAAATCGCGATTTCATGGTTTAGCGAGGTACTAAACCAATTTGGTAGTCAGATAAATTTGGGGAAGTGCCAGGAAATGGAAAAAGTGATTAAATTTGGCGGAGTCGTTAAGAAAATTGGGCTCGAAAGGACGTAGATCACCATCCGCTGAGATCAATGGTTGGTTGATATTTTGGAGTTTGAAATAGCGTGGAGGTTATAATATCTAAGTGGTACCGAAATTCCATTCATGGTTTCCCCGCAAGGTACATGGAATCTTCAGGTGTATTGCGGGGCGAAAGGTGGGTTGATTCGAAACCACCCCATCACACCCCCAAAATCACATGTTAAATGTCATTTATTGAGTCTAATCCGAGGGCTACATGTGACAATGAAACTTGATGGTGAATCAAATCATCTCGAGAAACGTGCTTGTGTACCATTCGTCCACGCAGTGCCAAATAAGTGCCACCAAATAACCAATTTGATACTCATCTTTTAAAATTGATATCCGAACGTGAGAGGTCGTTATCCCCATAAGGATTTTTCGTCAGTAGCCAATGATTGTAATTGATGGTGATTGTTGAGAGTTGTTGTGGTAATGTTTTATGATAATGTTATTTGCAAGTATAAGAACACTAAGGGACAATTGGAAGAAATTAATGGTAATATAGAAGAGTATGACTATGAACATTTATAAAATGAAGGTTATGATAATTAAATCCAGAAACATCACCTACGATACTTTCTTATATGAAAACAATAGCTTGGAGGAAGTTCCTCCATACAAATATCACAAAATCAATATTCATCACAAGCTCAATTGGAACTATAGTGTTGAGAAAAGGATAAATGGAGGGTAGAAAGATTATTATGGGCTTGAAAAAAATTGTAACTTAGCATACCTTATGCTATGGGATAAGAAAAAAATACTCTTTGAGACTCTCGTTACTTTTTTTATATTATAAGGATGTAAGTTTAGGGATGCACTACCTCTAGAGAATCTTGGAGAAAACTAAAGAACATCCAAAAGCATTTTATAACATATAATCTCAAATTTAAAGGTAATACACCCTATCCTATTATCATCATAGAAGTGAGTCTTTCCTCCATTGAAAGCATGACTATGATTAGGTACTTAATGTATAAGAACAAGATAATCAACAAATACGACAAGATGTTACCCAAAATTGCTTCAAACTCCGGCCAAAACCACCAACCTCTCAAGCAAGGATGGCATAAAGATGCCAAGTCTTGGCTAAATCATTGGAGAAAGAAGTCATTCTACATAATAATGATTATATTAAAAATATTATTGCATCTAAATTTAACGATAGTCTATGATGGGACAAATAATTAGAGAATAAAATAAAATCAAGATACTACAAGGAGGTGATCCACACTAATCTATAAGATCAAAAGTATCTCTTGGTTTTGACTAGCCCAAAGAAGAAAATCAACGTTGCTGAAACAAAAACAAACTCTAGTGGGATGAAAGAATCTATGATCTTTGTGAGGATTGAAGATGAAAAGCACTCTCTTAGAATGCCCTAAGTATACTCAAATTAGATCACAATTTTAAAATATCTATCAAAATTCCAGCACATAGATAAAATTCTAAAGAAATCCAAGTGATCCAGCTTACCTTTCTTAAGGTGGGATTACCAATTCTGATTTCATTGAATGTTAATCATCATCCTCATAATCTTATACATGTGTCCATGAATATGAAAGAAAAATATGCATCCAACAAATGTTACAATCTTCTACTGTCAAAAAAAAAAAAAATCCTCTCAATATGAATATATGTCATTGAATGTTAATCATCATACTCATTTTCATATACATATATGTGTAAGTGAATTCTTCATGTATAAGTATTATATATATATAATAATCGAGCTTACCTTTCTTAAGATGAGATTACCAATTCTGATCTCATTAAATGTTAATCAACATCCTCATCCTCATCATCTGATACATGCATCCATGAATATGAAAGAAAAATATACAT
Organism: Picea sitchensis; assembly: GCA_010110895.2. Lineage (NCBI taxonomy): Eukaryota > Viridiplantae > Streptophyta > Pinopsida > Pinales > Pinaceae > Picea > Picea sitchensis. The sequence continues at coordinate 126,151 of SNQJ01S0006954.1, read as the reverse complement.
CCAACAAATGTTATAATCTACTACTGTTAAAAAAACTCTTCTCAATATGAATATATACATTAAATGTTAATCATCATACTTATTGTCATATACATACATGTGTGAGTTAGTTCGTCATATATATACATGTATGGTAAATATAATATATATATATATATAATCTCTTCTATACTCTATTGTAGCTCCTTTCCTTATCTTTTTTTTATATCAATTGTAGAGAAATTTTTATGTGTGTTATTCTTGATGACCCTTCCATATTTAAAAGTGTGTGTGTGTGTGTGTGTGTTATTGTGTTGTAGAAGGGTCACTACCCCCTACAATATTACACACATAAATTTTTTTATCCACAATTCCTATAAAGAAATCTAATTCCAATATCAAACAAAGAATTACCATAGTCCCTATGGAATCACTATAGCTTGATAAATCCATATTTAATATGTTTGTATACATACATACATACATACATCTGGACCAATGATTAGCTCAATGGATTGGAACCATTTTCCAAAGGTATGTTGCTAGAGAGGTCACAGCTTCCAATATGGTCGATCCCTACCAACCAATTTGTCTTCTATCTAAAAAGTCACAGGCTTCAATATAGTTAATTCCCCTTTGATCAATTCACCTTCCATCCTAAAAGTCACCAATTCCAATCCAATCAAGTCTCACCAATCGATCCACCTTCCATATGAAAATTATAGGCTCCACCTTTGGTATGGAAAGTCATAGGTTCCAATATGGTTGAGTCCCACTAGTTGATCCACCTTCCATCCTGAAAGTCATAGGTTCCAATCTAAATGAGTTTCATCATTAGATCCACCTTATGTCTAGAAATTCCAATGTCTAATAGGTTATGATCTGATCAATTCAATGGATCCACCTTCCAAGTCTAAGGTCCACCTTCTTTTAAAACATTTAGGATAAAAATGAGTACTCATACATGAGATTTCTTCTTTCAAAAACTCAACTTTTTGTTATTATTTATCTAAAGAAAATCCAGAAAATAAAAAACAATCAACCCGAGAAGAAGAGGTCAAAGAAAATAACAATCTTAGGGACAAGATTAAAGAGCTAGAAAAAAATATAGTGACAATTTGGCCCTAACAATTTGGAACATAAAATGGATATCAAACCCATCAAAGAAAAAAAATGAATAAGAAAAAAAAAAAAAAAAATCCTTGAACCTCATAAGTTTTTGTATAAAGAGAGGAAATATGAGGACACACTTGCAATAATCAAGAAAGAACTAAACAAATCATAAATTGAAACAAAGTGCCTTGTAGAAGCAAAGAGTCTATGAAAAATAATCAAACATAGGTTGATTTCGGTTAATGTACGATAGGTTGATTCAGACAATAATTGTTAAGATTAAAATATTTTGTTAGGGATAGAGACCATAATGATGATAATAAATAGGAATTGGGGACCTCGGATCCTCTCATGGATATTTTGTTGTTTCCCATGGAGCACGAGGCCTATATTAAGTTGGATCCCTAGTGAAATTGATATTATTTTACGGATGAATCTTGGGAGCATGAAAGCGGGGTCCTAACATGGGCAGTTGTATTGTGATCCAACATGGAAAAAAAAATCCTCATGTTATCACCATTTAAATTTTGGTGTGAAATCAATATTTAAGGGTTTAGCGAGGTGCTAAACCAATTTGGAAGTCAGATAAATTTGGGGAAGTGCCAGGAAATGGAAAAAGTGATTAAATTTGGCGGAGTCGTTAAGAAAATTGGGCTCGAAAGGACGTAGATCACCATCCGCTGAGATCAATGGTTGGTTGATATTTTGGAGTTTGAAATAGCGTGGAGGTTATAATATCTAAGTGGTACCGAAATTCCATTCATGGTTTCCCCGCAAGGTACATGGAATCTTCGGGTGTATTGAGTAGAAAGGTGGAGTTGATTGAAACCACCCCATCACACCCCAAATCACATGTTAAATGTCATTTATTGAGTCTAATCCGAGGGCTACACATGACAATAAAACTTGATGGTGAATCAAATCATCTCGAGAACCGTGCTTGTGTACCATTCGTCTGCGCAATGCCAAATAAGTGCCACCAAATAACCAATTTGATACTCATCTTTTAAAATTGATATCCGAACGTGAGAGGTCGTTATCCCCATAAGGATTTTCGTCAGTAGCCAATGATTGTAATTGATGGTGATTGTTGAGAGTTGTTGTGGTAATGTTTTATGATAATGTTATTTGCAAGTATAAGAACACTAAGGGACAATTGGAAGAAATTAATGGTAATATAGAAGAGTATGACTATGAACATTTATAAAATGAAGGTTATGATAATTAAATCCGAAAATATCACCTACGATACTTTCTTATATGAAAACAACTTGGAAGTTCCTCCATACAAATATCACAAAATCAATATTCATCACAAGCTCAATTGGAACTATAGTGTTGAAAAGGATAAATGGAGGTAGAAAGATTATTATGGGCTTGAAAAAATTTAAGCTTAGCATACCTTATGCTGTGGGATGAAAAATACTCTTTGAGACTCTCGTTACTTTTTTTATATTATAAGGATGTAAGTTTAGGGATGCACTACCTCTAGAGAATCTTGGAGAAAACTAAAGAACATCCAAAAGCATTTTATAACATATAATCTCAAATTTAAAGGTAATACACCCTATCCTATTATCATCATAGAAGTGAGTCTTTCCTCCATTGAAAGCTTGTGGCTATTAGGTACTTAATGTATAAGAACAAGATAATCAACAAATACGACAAGATGTTACCCAAAATTGCTTCAAACTCCGGCCAAAACCACCAACCTCTCAAACAAGGATGGCATAAAGATGCCAAGTCTTGGCTAAATCGTTGGAGAAAAGAAGTCATTCTACATAATAATGATTATATTAAAAATATTATTGCATCTAAATTTAACGATAGTCTATGATGGGACAAATAATTAGAGAATAAAATAAAATCAAGATACTACAAGGAGGTGAAGTCCACACTAATCTATAAGATCAAAAGTAACTCTTTGTTTTAACTAGTGCAAAGAAGAAAATCAACATTGTTGAAACAAAAACAAACTCTAGTGGGATGAAAGAATCTATGATCTTTGTGAGGATTGAAGATGAAAAGCACTCTTAGTGTGGCCTAAGTATACTCAAATTAGATCACAATTTTTAAATATCTATCAAAATTCGACACATAGATAAAATTCACAAAAGAAATCCAAGAGTGATCGACTTACCTTTCTTAAGGTGGGATTACCAATTCTGATTTCATTGAATGTTAATCATCATCCTCATAATCTTATACATGTGTCCATGAATATGAAAGAAAAATATAATAAAGTGTAGCTGCAAGCAGAGTTGCAACAACAAAGCTGCAAAAAAAAAAAAAAAAAATCCTCTCAATATGAATATATGTCATTGAATGTTAATCATCATACTCATTTTCATATACATATATGTATGAGTGAATTCTTCATGTTATAAGTATTATATATATATAATAATCAGATACCTTTCTTAAGATGAGATTACCAATTCTGATCTCATTAAATGTTAATCAACATCCTCATCCTCATCATCTGATACATGCATCCATGAATATGAAAGAAAAATATACATCCAACAAATGTTATAATCTACTACTGTTAAAAAAAAAAAAAATCTTCACAATATGAATATATACACTGAATGTTAATCATCATACTTATTGTCATATACATACATGTGTGGTTAGTTAGATATATATATATATATATATATATATATATATATATATATATATATATATATTCTCTTCATGTGCTCTATTGTGAAAAACTCCTTTCCTTATAATATGAACATTGACGACAAGTATTAAAACTGAGAAGCAAATGTCATACTAAATTTAATCTTCTAATATATGCCAGCAAATGTCATATAAATTTAATTTTATAATATATGCCAGCAAATGTCATGCTTGTATTATCAATGGGAAATTTTAACTTTTAAATTTCCACACTAAATTGAAAAAATAGTAGTTTAAGTTTTAACTTTTGGAGTTTTGACAATTTTTTTTTGCATGATTTTGTTTCAATTTTGGTAGAAAAATGGTTGGATCTACTAGAATTTAATTAGCTAAATTTATATAATCCAAATGTTTTAGAAGTTTTTCTGCAAGGTAGATCTATTTATGCATTCATAAATGCAATTTAAACAACAGAAAATAGTGATTTTATCCAAATTTAAATAACCAAATTCTGAAAAAAACTCCAAAAATAAGCATGAAAATAATTATCAATTTGCAAGAATGTACCCAGGAATTCTTTATATAAATTATTTATCCTCAAATTCTAAGGATGAAATAGTCCAGAAGGACTTTCAAATTTAAGGAGACGATTAATTTCACCTCTATAAATATGGTGAAAAATCCAGAAACGGCGTAGAACTCAGGCTTGACAATCTGGTTGAGAGCACGCTAATACATACTACCACAGGGAGGAGACAAGGCTACCCAGCTTCACATGACATTACAACGTTTCGACATATGCAGAATAGAGGATCTTTCAGCTATGATCCCCCATTTTGTTATGTGCCTCAGATGCAAATCCGCTTTGAAGGCGATGACGCGGGCATTCCTGCTTGCTCTTCCACAGCGCAAGTGCACGCGATATGCTCAACGCCAATCGAAATAGCCAGCTGAATCGATGTGTTTTCCTCTTCTTCTCGCATTGACACTGGAGATTCAGATTTTCTGACATAAATTTAGAAGGAAAGTTGGAATTATAGTCCCTCGTTCCACGAGTATGATCTGTTGTAGTAGTAATAGTCAATCCTCGATCCAGCCGACTGTATATGGAAACGAGTTCAAAGGAATCATAGAGAGGACTCCCGCAATCCCATTTGGAGACATCACCTGTATTTGGCGGATCGTTTCTGTTTTCCATCCGTTTCCCTATCTCTTTCTGCATTGTTTCTCTGATCCTCATCGATCCTTGCTCTTATTTTTTGCGCGTATAGGTTTTTGTTGCAGACAACTATTTGTCTTTAATGGCATTCATTCGCGGGCATTCCTGCTTGCTCTTCCACAGCGCAAGTGCACGCGATATGCTCAACGCCAATCGAAATAGCCAGCTGAATCGATGTGTTTTCCTCTTCTTCTCGCATTGACACTGGAGATTCAGATTTTCTGACATAAATTTAGAAGGAAAGTTGGAATTATAGTCCCTCGTTCCACGAGTATGATCTGTTGTAGTAGTAATAGTCAATCCTCGATCCAGCCGACTGTATATGGAAACGAGTTCAAAGGAATCATAGAGAGGACTCCCGCAATCCCATTTGGAGACATCACCTGTATTTGGCGGATCGTTTCTGTTTTCCATCCGTTCCCCTATCTCTTTCTGCATTGTTTCTCTGATCCTCATCGATCCTTGCTCTTATTTTTTGCGCGTATAGGTTTTTGTTGCAGACAACTATTTGTCTTTAATGGCATTCATTGGTTGGTTGGTAGAGTGGCCGTCGTGACAAACGACAAAACGAAAGCAAGATGCTCCATCGCCTGAGCTAAAACAATAGAATATAAAGGCGTTATTGCCACTTTTCACGGGTACTCTTGTGTCGGTGTAAAATCGCATATCAATTCTGGAAACTTCCAAAATCCCAACGGGCCTTTCTGCTAAATGGCAGCAAAGCAGACAAGAAAATCACATGGTGAACAATGGACGAAAGCTGTTTACATTCAATTGAATATGGAAATATTTTGTAGGTAGTAGTCATGGTTATATTTAACTAAAAGGTAGAACCTTTAGACTATTGCTATTGTACATGTATAATAGCTTTTATATCGAAGATTTATGGTTGGTATAACAGATTTATCAATTTTGATTTTATCTTCTATTTATTTACTTCATGCAATCTTTACTTGAGATGTTTGATTAGGAGTTTGTTGTATTTACATCCTATTTATATGTGAAGTTGAGAAATTATTTCAACTAAATAGATTGTATGGCTAAAATAGTGTCTTTATCTTAAACCAAAACTTAATGTATTTAAATACTAATAGTTTTTATTAGTAATGATTTTTTTATCTAAATGTTTTAAGTTTTTTACTTTTTCTCCCAAAAAAAATAATCAATCATTGACCAAATTTTTTTATATTATTTAAATCATATTTTGGGCAAAATTGATGAAAAAGACAAAAGAATAAACACTTAAAATGTTTAGACCAACCTCGCAATATTTCGACCTAATCTATTTGTTCTACGTTTTTTTACTATAATTGACACCCAAACTACTCTATTCCTCTGCAGGTTCAAACCTTGAAAAACAGTGGCCGCTTTTCTCTCCATCTCTTTGACATACAGGTGCGATCCATTCACTCGATCTATATCTCTACCTTCATCATTTCTTTTCATGTGAATTTCCTCCATGATTCAAGGTAGCTTATAAACCTTGGCCTTGGACAACTGAAAGGACACAATGACCAAATAGAATGACAGCTTCAGCAAGAATATCTGGGTCTTTCTGCTTTTCCAGTAGTGCCTCCTCTCCTCCTCAAAGATTTGGAATTAGAATGGAAAGATTATAGATGAATAATGGAAACTTTCAAGTTTTGTACATACAAAACCTCTTATTGCAACCCTCTCTAAATGGTGCAAGTTACCAACAAGAAGATTAAATAAAGTAAACTTCGTGTTGCAATGGGCCAAATAGTTGCAACTCATATTCTGATGTGAATACCCATATAAGAAAACAGGTACAACTTACCAACAAGAAGATTAAATAAAGTAAACTTCATGTTCCATTGGGCCAAATAATTACAACTCATATTCTCATGTGAATACCCATATAAAAAACCAAATCATAAAACCTGAATTTTAACATCATGAAAACATAGCTTAGATACTAACTTTTTCTTAACATGAACTTGTTTCTAATGGAACCGTTGTAACTAGTTAGTTGAAACATCACAAGTCAATTTTAGCCATTTGATTTATTTTTGGTGCACAATTGAAGTGGAGATGGTAACCATATTGAGTACAATGGTGGTAAGCCCAACCACAACCCTTTCTCTAGTAGAATTGATCTTCTTTGCTAATGATTTTAATCCTCCTTCACTACTTCAGAATTTTTTAAAAACCGATGCACTGCATCACTCACTAAAACATCTCACAAAAGGTTTACTAATTCATGTTTGGAATTTTCTAAAAACGGATGCAATGCATTACTCACTAGAACATCTCACAAAAGGTTTGCTAATTCAATAATAACATCTTGAAGTTCTTTATTATTTGAAACTTGTCATGCCACTTAATAAAATTAGTTCTTTATTATTTG
>SNQJ01S0006954.1:54049-94789 GCA_010110895.2 Picea sitchensis | reverse complement strand
GGGGGTCATCTCTACAGGATACCAGAGGTAGTTCCAACTACTGCCCCACCTAAACAGTGCCGCAAGGTAGTATCTCATACTACAAAATTCATCTTCTCTGCAATCTGTTCAAAAGGTGAACAGAAGGATACTGCAACCACCACAGCCTTGGCCCAAGCACCTTCTATCCACCAGAAGCAGGTCTACAAGGTTGCAGCAAAACACAAAGATTCCTTCTGCACACAATCATCTAAAAAATCCAGACTGGTTAAAAAGTTCCAAACCTTCCAGCCAAAGGTTTGTGATAGCCTTCAACAAGCTAAGAAACACCACTTCTACAGCAAGGCAAGCAGATCACCAAGATTCAGATTCAACAATCACTTTCCCCTCTCCCCCTGGAACTCAACGCAATGAAGACCACTGCTTCCTAAGGAGGGAGGATTGATACAGGTGGATATCGGTGGCCACCCACCTTCTCCAACTGGCCCAAAACATGTTTTTGGCAATTTTGGTAATTTACTATTTTTAGCAGTTTTTAACTTCCGGGGCCATTTTGAGGCCCTAAACGATGTTTTTTTGAGAAAACGGGGAGAAACATGGATCGTAAATCAATGTTGCTCACCCAAAAGTTGTAGTTCTCGGATAGATCTTTCCAACGAGCTATCGATCACCCCAAACAGAGATCGTATGCAAAAGTTACGCCCCTGGGAAGTTGACGTATCAACTACCCCCATCGGGGCCCACAAACCTTTTGTCTTTTCATCTTCTGGGGTTAGGGTTTTGGATTTTACTTATGTTAAAAAGGCCCTTAGAGCCTCATTGTAATAATCATCTTCTTGTGAATGCGAGTAGCCATCACATTTCTTCTCAAAGATAAGCTACCACCATTCTAGCGAGTCTTTCACTCTGTACTTTTACAGTCTCTGTACATTTATTTCATTAATAGAAATCGTGTATTACTGTATATCTGTGACTCTTTCTATATTTACACTATATCTCTGTTATATTGTTTTCTCTCTTGCAATATCTCTAAATATTTCTGTGTTATATCTCCGCTCTCATTTCGTGCCGAAAATAATTCAGATCAATTGCAGACCCAAACAAGGACTTCCTTGTGTGTACATATTCTTGGAAGGAAGGGGTCAGAGGAGTCCTTATGAAATAAGAACATGTGATTTTCTATGAATCCAGAAAATTTAATGAGCATGAAGTAAATTATGTGACCCACGATATGGAATCTTTTGCCATAGTGCATGCTTTAAAAATGTGGAGGCATTACCTCTTAGGTAGAAGATTTGTACTTATGACAAACCATAGTGGGTTGAGGTATTTATTTAACCAACCAAAACTCAATGTGAGACAAGCTAGCTGGATGGCTCTCCTCAGTGATTTTTATTTTTAAATAAAACATATCAAAGGAAATGAGAATAGGGTGGTTGATGTTGGGCATGTGTTATATTCTTTGCATGTGTGTGTGTGGGCATGTTAGATTCGACAACTACGTTTGACAATCCCAAATTCCTTCACTCTGTGTGTCATGTGCATCAAGTGATTTCCTGGGGGGGTCCCAAAGGGGGCTAGGTTTAGCCCCCTGGTTATGCGCAATGTTCGGGGTAGCGCCCCCAAATTTGTTTTGGGGGCGGTTTTTTCTATTTTAGCGGATTTCGCTATTTTTAGCGGCTTTCTAAATTAATCCTAGATTAAGGGATTAGGGTTTTGGTAGCTATGGAATACCTAAACCATTGTATATATTGTATGGTGAATGGTGAAATTAATACAATAAATATTTGAAAGGTGTGGCACCAAGGAAGGTTGGTTTTCTCCTGGTTAAGGGTTTCCAACATAAATCTCTATGTACTATGTGTATGATCCATTGATTAATTTATGTTTTACTTAAGAATATGCATGCATTGCTTTACTTCACAGGTTTAAAACTTACAGTTGATACCGTTAGTATAAGTATGAAAGTGGTTCACTTGGAAGATATAAGAGCCAGTGAATCAAACATCAAAGAGAGTGTTAAAAGTGCACAAGAAACATATGCATTTTTCAAGACCATGACATCATATCTAAAGAAAGAGCCCACAGGCTTGAAGTAAGAAGACTATCATATTCTTAATGATGGCCCGTTGACTTACAAGGGAAGATTGTATATTCTGAATTGTGACGACTTGAAGAGGTTCATAATGTATGAACCACACAAAAGACCATANGGTTTAAAACTTACAGTTGATACCGTTAGTATAAGTATGAAAGTGGTTCACTTGGAAGATATAAGAGCCAGTGAATCAAACATCAAAGAGAGTGTTAAAAGTGCACAAGAAACATATGCATTTTTCAAGACCATGACATCATACCTAAAGAAAGAGCCCACAGGCTTGAAGTAAGAAGACTATCATATTCTTAATGATGGCCCGTTGACTTACAAGGGAAGATTGTATATTCTGAATTGTGACGACTTGAATAGGTTCATAATGTATGAACTACACAAAAGACCATATACGGGTTATCCTGGTTATCATAAAATGATCATTGCCACTAAGAAACTATTTTATTGGCCCGGACTGAAAAAGGGCATAGATGATTACTTAGCTAATTGTCTAGAATGTCAGCAAGTCAAGGCAGAGCACCCACACCCAACAGGGTTGTTTCAGCCCCTACCAATACCCAAATGGAAATGGGAAACCATCTCTATGGATTTCATCACATGATTACCAAGATCAACCAAACAAAACGATGCCATCATGGTAGTTGTGGACAAACTGAGCTAGGTTGCTCACTTCATACCCACCTAGTCAACTTGCATGGCGATATATATTGATAGAATTTTCATGAAAGAGATATTTATAATACATGGCATGCCTAAGGAAATTATATCTGACAGAGATACAAAATTTACTTCAAACTTTTGGAAATCTCTGCTTGTTGGTTTTGAAACAAAATTGCTCTTTAGTACATCCTATCACCCTCAAAATGATGGGAATATAGAGAGGGTAAGACAAGTGTTATAAGACATGTTGAGGATTCATTTAATGGATCAACCCAAGAAGTGGGAAGACTACCTATTGCTGGTAGAATTTTCCTACAACAATGGCTATCAAGAGTTATTGAAAATGAGCCCTTTTAAAGCCCTCTATGGAAGACAATGCACCATTCCAATCAGATGGAACAACCTAGTAGACAATGTTACAATCAGACCATATATGCTCAAGGAAATGTAACAACAAGTAATTTGGATTAGACAAAATCTGAAGATAGCCCAAGATAGACAAAAGAGCTATGCAGACATGAAAAGGACTCCTAGAGAGTTCAAAGCAGGGGATCATGTGTATCTCCAATTTAGACCCAGGAAAATCTCTTTGAGGATGGGATCTTGTGCCAAGATGGCACCTTGGTATTGTGGATCCTTTGAAGTTTTGGATAGAGTGGGACCAATATCCTATTGGATAGCACTTCCTCTCACAATGAAGGCACATAATTTTTTCCATGTTTCTTTATTAAAGAAGTATGTACATGATTCTAATCATATTATTGATTGGTCTGTGATTTAGGTGGAACCAGAGGGAGAATTCCTGTCAGAACCTCAATGCATAATAGACAGGAAGGAAACCCCACTCAGGAACATAACCATTGTAAAATTCAAGGTGCAGTGGAAACACTTTGGCCCAGATGAGGCTACATGGGAAATGGAGGATTCCATGAAACATGCATACCCATTTTTGTTTACTTTTGTACATACAGAGCACATCGGCAGATAGAACATCGAGGACGATGTTCCTTTAAGGGGGAGGGGATTGTAATACCCTTGTTTCCCCTAGTTTGTAAATATAACTATAACTAGCCAAGAGATTATGGCAGTATGTGTGAATTCTTGATTTGATGAACCTTTGTATAAAAGGGTCAATGCATGAATTTTATATTATTAATAGAAATTGGATATGTGTTGCACAACTGCTGAAAGGGGGGAGTTTTCCAATATATACCATGGATTCTATGAGATAGATAGTGAGGGAAACCAAGAATGGTTGAGATGACCCTCACCAAACCAATATGTACTGGGTGTAATTTCTCAACAGTCCTCTAACCCAAAAATGAATTACCAGTCAGGCTAGTAGTTGGAAGGCCATCCTCAAGAGTTCGTGAGGAGATGAGGAAGGGTACCCATCTATAAGGATTCTAATCCTGACCATGAGTTTGGGTTTCATACCCACACAACATTGCTGACGAAGGAAATAAAGGAAGTAATTAGGGGGAAAGAGGCAGATCTGCAAGAAGCAGAGTAGAGAAAATAATCTCCAGAAGAGAAGTGAGCATGTTTTCTACTCTAGAGTTGAGAGAAAATATGAGAAGAAAGATCGTTTTGGTTGTAATAATCCATGGGTAGGGTTTCACTACAAGTTGATAAATGAGGTTGACGAGTGCCTGATGAAGTGCTCACACAAACCTCCTTTCTTGGTGTAGAGAAAATTGGTTGCCAAGATCTTGTGGGAGGAGCAGAGTAACCTCTTTCGCTGACTATCATGAAGCAAGGAGAACTAATCTCTCTTAGAGAATCATGGTATAGCTCGGGGGTGGCCAATGGTAAATCTGTCAGGAGTGGATGTGCCTATGGTTGGGTGGAGAAGGGCACCCCTTCTAGTAGTCACGTCACATTTTCCAATTCTGATAAGTATTTTCATACTCTGTGTAATACACTGGATGCAATGATTGAATTTATATGTTTACAGTTAAGTTTTGCAGTGTTTCAACAGTTATTAGAAATGCTCATTTTCATCTGTAAACTACTATAATTACATGTTCTTCGATTTACCTCGGCTTAGCCACTAGAGAGTTATGGGATGTGAATCCACATGAGAGTCGGGGCAGGATTAACTAAAACGTGTAAGTCCTACCAATATTTTGAGTTTACCTTAGCGGGAATGTCAAGTTCAACCCTGTGGGAGAAGAGCGTTTCCTTTAGACCTTCCACCCATGTGACTGAGGACTCATACCCATGGCCTTAATCAAGTATCGACTAAGAGATGAGTGTAGCCTAAAACCTCAATATGATCCCATATGACCCAGGGTTGGAAACCCCTCGTTAAGCCCGAAAGGAGTGAAGCTACTTTAGCTTTGAGACTTATGATTCCAAAACCCCCCAAAAACATCGAAGGTCGGAGTCGTGAATTGATGAGGGCCATGGATCTGGGAATCCAGTGGAGATCTCCCTCTGCCATTATATCATACATGGGAAGTGCTAGCGTTAAGTACTTTGGAAAAGTTCCACTTCGGGAGGATAGGGGTGGTCTAGCGTCGAAACTCCTAAATGTCGGATTTGTGAATTTAATCTGGACCATTGAGGATGAAGGGACATGTGTTCAACGATAAACAATTATCTGAAAGTTCGAGTATTCGGCAGTATCGATGTGAAGACATGGGGACATTCAACGCCGAACATCAAACATTGACGTTCAACTTATAATGTCGAACACTGAACGCCGACATTCAATGTAGGATTTCGAACATCGAACATCGATGTTCAACGTAGAACATCGGCGTTCAACGTAGAACACCGAATGTCGAAGGTCGAATCTACGAAGTGAAGTAGACCGTCGATCCATGGATCCTTCGGGATACCTTTGAGCCATCAATCTAAGGACTCTGTTGAGGACCCCTCTTAACTACCCAACCAACTAGGAACATGTCATGGAGCAACACATGGACCCCACTTGTCCCCTGTCAAATGTTGTTCGTTGGATTAGAGTCGTTGGATGAGAGGCTACGTGGCAGAATATCCTGTAGTTCGAAGGAACTTGGCCAAGAGTCTTCAAAGTGTGAAAACTACTGAAGTCACGAACAACAAATTGAATCTCAACCATTGACATGATGAGGACACCTGGCTCTAGATTAGAGAGTCTAGAGACTTGGCTCTTCGAGGGATTCACGATGTGAGGAATTGGTAAGTTCCAAATCCTGGAGTCGTGAAGTAACGAGAGTCGTGGATATATGGATATACATGGATAGATATTAACTGTGAGATTTGAAAAATGTTATAAGTTTGTATGTCGGGGGATGACGTGGTTGAATGACATCATCCCGGGTGAGTTGGCGATAGACCCACAACTAAGGTGCCACATGTCAGCAGGATAAGGCGATTCTGACCTTATTCCTAATAGAGCATGACACATGTCACCTCCTAAAGAGGACACGTGTCACCAGCTCCCTCTGCGATCTCCAATATTTGGTTCATTTTGCTTAGCCGTAGTTGGTTGATGCTACGGACTCCAGTGCAGGACTTAGAAGTTCACAAGATTTAAGGGTGTAGTATAGTAGAAGGGCCAGTTATCTCGTCGTCGAATGTTGAAGCGTTCAACCTTGATAGTTGTCGTTGAGAAACGTTCAACCTTGATCGTTGATCGTTGAACACCAATCATCGAACACCGAAACGTTCAACGTCGATCGTCCATTGCTGAATGCCGAGAACGTAGAATGTCAATCATCGATTGTCGAATGCCGAAAACCCCAACTAATAACGCCCAGATAACTTCAGGGGGTTGTATCTTGCAAACCAGGGATCGGATTTTGAGCTAATAATAGTCGTTAGAAAGCTACGAATGACTAAAAGAAGATGAAGGCCTCAAAGAGATGATTTGAATGAAAAAAAACATTTGATGCCCCATCCCTAGAAAGGGTATTTAGGGGTCAGGTGTGTTACAGTTTATGATACGAGACTGGCTCATGGTCATTTAAGATATCAAAATTAATTATTTTGTTTTTTATGGATATATCAAATATAAAATAATCTACTACACTACAGCCAAACCCATGAATACAATACATACAATTGGATTTTGGCCACTTAATTATACCATTGTTATAATGTATCTAGGGAGGATAATATGGGGTACCTAGGGAGGTATTTAAGGGGATAATTAATGTAATGTGGCCATAATATTGGAATAGGTCCACTATGTAATTAAAGGAAATCAAGTGTTTTACTTAAAGTTTTATGAGATATCTTTCTTGGGCAAAAAGTGGGAGAATTTTTAGGCATAAAGTGGAGGATTTTTTTTTATCTTTTGGAGATTTTTTATGGAAAAATGAGGATGACAATATTCATGTCAATTTATGAAATTTTATGTGAAAGATTTTAAGAAATAAGCCATATATATATATATGAATTCCTCTAAAAAAAATACCCAATTTCAAAAAAAAAATCATCTAAAACAAAGTCTGGGAAGTGGAGATATCATTGATTCAAAATTTGCAATTTTTAGTGTTTTTCCAGTGACAATTGCAAATTTTGTAGATTGGATATATTTTGATAGATTGCATAGATTTTAGTTAAACTTGTTCCATTAGATATAAAAAGGATATGGAATTTCATAATTGGTGTCATAATATCCAATCTGAGAAGTATAACACAAGTTATGATATTTCTACCTTATCAGCCTCAAACCCTAATTACATAAAGGAGCTCCATTGCAAAGTAGGTGATTCTCTTTGAAACCCCAGTTCTATTTTTGGATTTTCAAACAATATGTGTTTTAGAGGGAAAAACGATGGTCCTATTATTGAATAATACATTGAAGATAAGAAGTCAATATGGGAAAATAATTGGAAATTTTGGATAAAATGGAATTTAAGAGGTGATACAGACACATGGTGGAATTTGTTTAACCATAAAAAGATGAAAGAACTTACAGATGAATAATTTGAAAAAGTGTTTTTAGATAGGTGGTATCATGTTGTGAAGAATGACAAGAACACCACTAGGGATTTATTTTCATATGAACATTTTGTATTACAAGTTCATGGATGTATTCAACAAGAGAAGATCATTATTTCTATTAACCCCAGTTGCAAGAATAATATCATCAACGTTAATTTATCTAAACGATTGTAAGTGTTGGACATGGTATTGTGTTGTTGGCATTGATCTCAAGAATATAAATATGGTATTGTCATTATATGTCTTTGAGATCCTAAAGCTCAGGAGAGATAACGTAGTAGGTTGCGCAGAAGACATAGTACGAGGTGTAGAGGAATCCTGTATAAACCTAAATCTTAGAAGAGATAGCCTTCTGATTGGATAAACACAATGCATAAAGGAGTGCATTGACACAAATATCAAAAGGAAGAACACTAATTGAAGCTCAGAAGAGATGGCGCATTTGTAGTAACATAGGAGACAAAGTTTTGCGAGTGAAGAAATCCTTTTGTAAAGGATCGAGTTACATGAGTTGTTCATTCTTAGTTCGGGATAATCCAGGATCGTTAGATAAATGTGAATTCATAGGTTGGGAAGGATTAAATCTCAATCGTTATATTAGCATTATGGACCATTAGATCAAGTAGCAGATAAATTAATTTGACACTTTTCCACTTCGCCACTTCAGTGATTACTGGAGACAAGGAAGAATCCATGAAATCCTGAAGTCACAAAATAACTCCTACCATTGATTAAGAAGGAGATTCAGATGGTTTCCCATCCGTTAGATCAAGATTTGATCTAGAGTTAAGAATTGATCATCAATATGGAATGGAAATGTTGAACTGTCATATCACACTAAAGGAAAGAAGGTGGTCAACTCCGACGCTGACCACTTCAGAGAAAAGGACTCTGAAACATGTAAGTTTACCTGAAGGCCAAAGCCTCAAAGTTGCGAACCCCCGTTGACCGTCGGATCATAGGAAGAGCAGGGAAATCCCGTCAACCATTGATCTGAAATGAATATTGAAACTATCAGATCGTGCTAAAAGGAAGAAGGTGGTCAAATCCAACATTGACCTACTCCGGTGATAAGAAGCCCAGATAAACCAAGAAATCCCAAACTTCGGAGCCCCAAAGTTAATAGAAGTTTTCTATCAAGAAAATAAAATATATATGGTGATATATCTAGGGAAAATTCAAATTCATGCAACAATAATGCAACCATTAATGATGTGAATAAAAGAACTATTAGGCGAGCTAGAATATTTCACGTGTGCTCATATCCAGAGGGAATTAAATAGAAAAAAAGATCAACTTTCAAAAGAGGCTTTGGAGCTTGAAGCAAGGGCTTTCTTCTTTCAAGAACTTGTAAATGATCAGTCGGTTCATGATATTTCTTTTAATCTTTAAGCTAGTGTCTACATTCTAGAGTAGGCCTTCTTATTTTTGGTAAACAAATATTTTTTTTGTCGAGGGCCAGTATGTAAGTTTTTTTTTGTATTGGAAAATGTTTGGATAGAACTTTCCACTAAAAGTATCAAACTGTAAATGTTGTAAGAGCTGGGAATTGAGTAATCTTGTTCTTCAGAAAAGGATCGGAATATGTATTTTTTGATTTGAAATATGAAGCTATTTTTTCTTTCTCGATATATATATAATGTCTTTTTTTGTAAATTTGAATGATTGTTTTGGTTTTGATTGGAAAAAAACTAAATAGTACGACTCTCTTAATATGAAAATACAATAAAAATCAATGATATAGTTGGTTGACAGTAACCATAGTAACCATAGACTGGAGCAAATGCTTTCCATGGACAGAGTTTTGATTTATTTGACCTTCATGTTTAGTCTAGGTTCAAAGACAAACATATGTTCATTAAAAGTTATTAATTTACACAACTATAAAGTGATTATTATTATTTTTTATTTAGATAATTTTTGAAATAAGATTTATACGTAATTTACTTTTTGTTTTATAGTGATATTTTGAATAAATATAATACAAATATTTGTAATAAATTAGGTGTTTGTAATGATTGAAAAAAATTATTTGCATTTTAATTTGAAAATTGGTACTTATTCATACCAAAAATATATTTTTAATTTAAATATCTATATACCAAAAACTCATTCCCAAGTTCCCATTTATTTGAAGTTGTAGCTCTCAAAAAGATCCCATGTTCTTGAAATAGTTCCTATCCAATTGGGGGATTTTCATACCCATTCCCAAGCTCCCCAAAACTCATAGAAATGTCGGAACAACAGGAACGTCAGAATGATAGGAACTTCAAAATGGTGCGAACGAGTGGAGAATAACACATACAAATTCCAAGCATGTCCCATCATAGGATCTTTTATCATTCTTCATTTTGTCCATTAAAGGAATGAAAGTGAGGCTTACATTGAATTTATAATTTCAAAGACATCTCATCCTTTTCTTCTTTATAGCAATTTAGATTCAAATAAATTGTTTTTAAGTGCATTATCCCATAAATGAGCTCGATTCTAGGGTTTTTATGATAGACAAAATCATGGTTAAAGTAAGAATTATGCTAAATAAATAAGGTTGCAATACTTATAGTAGTGATAATTGTGGGTGTCTTCAAAGATAGGTATGTGCAGGTGAATCTTGAAGAGTTTATATCAATTTTAATTGATGGCTTTTATACTTAATTAAAATAAATTGTAAAAACTCTTTAATACTCTTTTATTTTTCATTGCATGTTTTATAAGGAAGTAAGGGAGAGAAGTGTCACAAAGACGAGGTATGAGTAAAAACTGGAAGAGGCAGAGGCACCTTTATTAAGTGCAATAGGGGAAGGAAGAAGGAATGTTGAGTAGGAGAGGGAGTCATAGATGAGGTTATCCATGGTAGGGAAGGCCAAGGGAAGAAATGGTGATGAACAAGGGTAAAGGAGATAGGCGAGATAGGTAGAAGAAACACATGATTCTTGAGTAGAGGGGGACAATCTAGGGATGAAGAGTGATCACAAGTGTTCCCTAGAAAAAACAAGGATTAAGAGGGGAATTTGTTTGAGGAAACTGACTCAACTGAGAATAGTGGACAAGATAATGAAATGATGTTTCATCAATAGTGAAGAAAGGATACAAAGGGAATATTTTATTTTGATAGCATGACAATCCTTTGAATTATGGATCATTTTCTTGTGATATATTCACCACTTGATAGGATTTCAAGAGGCAAGGGGAATTAGGATAGGAGAGGCTTAAGGAGGTCCAAAATATTCCTGATATCACATGGAGTATATCGTTGAAGATTAGGAGAAGAAAATGAAATATCATATGTATTGTTAAAGGGTAGGTTGGAAATGGTAACAATGATATGTTTGAGGCAAGGGATAATGGATGTAGATATTTCTTAATGTAATAATACTCTCATTCATGATAGAAGAGTAGCTCTCCAAAGAAAGTGCATAGGATGGCCATCATGGCATCAAGTTAGAGACATCCAAGAAGGATGTTGTACTCAAGACCATGGTCAAGAAATATGAAAGGAGAAGATGTAGTATTAGGTTGAATAATGTTGTTCAGAGTTTAGGAGCTACATGACTTCTATTATTAATGGTTAAAACTCAACTAAGTGATACAAGGATTAGGAAAACTCATTCCATGGCATAGTCTAAGAGAGATGAGGTTAAGGGTAGACCCAAGATCATTAACTACATGTATAATCCTATCATTTGTGCATTGGAAGTATATATAAAATGGTAAGATTGATTATCCTCCTACTCAATAGGGCCTAAAATGTCAGAGCTATCAAAGGAACATGTAGTCCTATGGGGCATGGGTTTCAGAAATCTAAAATTCTCTACCATTACAATTCTTTGGAGAGACAAAGAAAAAATTATCCTTCTCTTGAGAAAGGGGAGTGTTGATGAGAACCCCTTGGTGGATTTTCCAAAATCATTATTGAGTGAAAGTATTCATGCTACCATAAGGAGGAAGAATATAGTGAAGTTTCCATTTATTTTTAGGGGAATTTTGAGAAACCCTAGGATGAGAAGAGAGATAGATAAAAATAAGGAATGGGGGCCACTAGATTAACTAGGATTTAGAGTTGGTTGTGTTAATCTCATGATTTAAATTAATTAGGTTTTTTTTATTAGGTCCCAACGATAATCAAGTGATAACAACAAATTAATAAATCAAAGTAAATAACCTAGGGTAGATTCATCACAATTACTTTGATGAGATAATTAATGTGTGTTGAATATGAAATCAAAGAGAAAATTAAATGATCTCACCTGGATGCCTGATGTTGTAAGTGTTTAAGCTTTGTTGGTTTAAAATTGAAGTTGTGAAGGCTTCTAAGAGAGTTCTACATAAACAAACCTCCACATGTAGATCTATATCCATGTAAAACATGTTTGTACCTAATCTCTAATAAAATGTAATATATAATAGTACACCTACCCTAAAAAATAATGTAACAATGAAATGTTGAATGATGACCTAAAGTGTCCTCCAAATGGTTGGCACCTCCCTTTCCCTTGTTGTGTTGAAGCTTCACTTAAGGTGGAGGAGTTGAATTTTCCATTTAAGGTATGAGAGGTCAAAGCCTATGAATATTACCTAGGATGAAGGAAAAAACCTTCAGGGTTGGAACCAAAATAAGAACAAAATATCCATGTAGAGGTGTTGGAGAAGATGCGTAGATAGAAACCTAAGAGCATGGGGGAGTACTTAGGAAACTAGACTAAGATTTGGTGTCCATCTGAGCTTTTACCTGTAAGATAGGATTTGAAAGATAAAATGTTGGAAGAGTGTATGAGATCCCTTTATAAATAGGCTTTGATTGGTCTAAATAGGTAAGGAAATGACCCCAAGTCATAGGTGAAGATTATACTCAACACTAGATAGGATCAATTGTACAAAAAAATTGAAAAACATGATTTGATCTCGTACCATGATTCTCTAATATCATAGAATGAGAATTCCCCAAATACATCATCTCTATTTAGTGTTTCACAATACACAATAATGGTATTTCTAGGAAATTCATAATTCATTTAGTGCCTTGAGGCTAGGAAAGTTAAAGAAGGTTTGTCTCATTAAACCCCATAAATAGAAAACCCAAATGGATTTGTTGTTAGGGACCCGTAATGAAGAGTACCAAGTAACCATGGACCCAATAAAGGGATTTCACCTCAAATTCAACCCATAGAGTAAGGAAATGCCCCAAATGAGTGCCCCGAAGGGTCAAAGTGAACCAAAGCAATGGACAAAGGAAAAAGGAGGAGAGAGAAGCATGGTAAAGGACCCTAGCTAAGCACTAGGAAACCCTAAGAAGTTATACATCTAAGTAAGGTAAAGGGGATTCAAGGAAGGTGATCCGTCATAGAAATATGGTAGGGATGTATTTATGTGATCACTATGTGAGTCATGTATGAACATGACATAGAAGTAGACCACATTGTAGCACTTCTAGTAGGTAAGTGTATGTGTATGTGAGTATTAAAGTACTACACAATCTATACCATACACTAATCCTTTCCCTAGGGGATGTCAATTGTCTTTCTCGTGATGATTAAAGTATAATATGTGGCATTCAATATCAACAAAAGGGATATGATATCAAAAGAAAACATATGGAAACAATTGTTATTGATTTATATCAAATGATATTGATCCAATGTTTTTTCAATCAATATTGTGTTGATTGGAATCTCTCTATGTATAATGACACACAATTATTAACATCAATGCAACTCATCTTGCTCATGTCAATGAATATAATGGATATTTCATTCAAAATAAAAATGAATGTCAAAATTAAAATTAGAAAAGAAGAGAGGTCAATGTCAATTGATATCATTGTTCGTAAAAAAAACAAAATTAGGACTTTAGATTGCATATACCAATTATTTTTATTCTAGGAATGCATTGCCTTATGTTCTATTTAGTATGGAACCGATGAAATGTCCCAAGATTTTGGTTTATTATTATTTATCAGGCTTGAATACCCTATGCACATTTCTCCTCAAAATGTGCATAATTGACATAAAAACGGGTGAAAATCCACATGACCCCCTTTGACATGGTCAAAATTGATCAAAAAGTGTGCCAATTTTTACTTATTCCACTTAGATACATTATAATGCACTTAAAGAACAAATATTTCAGGAAGGTTCTAGAACATGGACATGTTATTCATGTAAAAACCCTTGGAGAAACATGAATACTATAAAAGAAGATGATTTATGGTTAATTATGAATATTTGGTTGGAAATTATACCAAAATTATGCTACTGTAATTCTTGTTACTTCTCATCAAAGGACAAGAACAATTGCATTCTTTCTTTCTACTTCCATATTATTTGAGAAATATTAAGAGGAATGTATTGAAGACCATTTGAGAGTGGTAGGACTAGAGAGCCTTAAGAAGAGTGAACCCCGTGGAGAAAGGATTTTCTGTAATGACCTAATTTTACTTATCATCATTGTTTTTGAGGGAATTGTAGATGGATGGATGACTCAGTAATGTTTGATGTATGTATACTTTTATATAGCTTATACTTTGAGTCTTTATGATGATATAAATTTTTTATATGCTTCCATGTGATGTGATGATTGCATATGACCTATGAGGAGGTTCAAATTCATTTAGATGTTATTGAATGTTGTAACTCTAAGCATGGATTAATGATTTTAATATGATGATAATTGAATAAATGTATTTTTATGAAATACGTTGTTGACCGATGCAATTGACTAATGATTACATGACATGTTAAAGTTTATTAGTATATACCATGATATTGCTAATGATTTACCATTGCTACTATAGTTGACCTCATAGTTGAGTGAAGTATTGCATCTCAACATTGTCTTTATCACCAAGTGTTGCATGCTAGCCTTAGGATCATCACCAGTAATGTGCACTTGCATTGGGATCATCACCAGTAATGTGAATTCCACATGTGTGGGTTATATTATCCTCATTTCACTCCAGTTTGACTAGTTAATTGATGATCACATGGCCAATTAACTAGGACTAGGTGGTAGTTTACTTCAGTGACTTCCAATGTGTGTCAGATCTCCCTAGAACACTCCTAATGCACATTAGTTGACCAATATGACGAGTTAGTTGTGTGATACAGAGTATATCACTTGTATTGTATCATTTTTCTCATTCGGTTAATAGAAATTATTTCATTCTTTCCTCCATTTTTGTCTCTTCTCTTCACACCATTGCATGTTGTGTACGTTTTATTGTTAGCTAGATATTATGTGCATGTATCTCAGAAAATCTACAAAAAGGTGGCATTGGGAGGAATTTATGAGTCATTATGACCATGAATTTTTGCATATTAAAGTAAAGAAAAATATAGTGGATAATTCCTTGACATGGAGATGATATACAGGTGCAATGTCACAAGCTCAATAAGAATTAAGAGTAGTAATTAGGATGTGTTCCAAGGAGGATAAATGGTATCAAGAATTATTGAGGAAGGATTGGATAGAAAAGGAAGTCATCAAACATTATTATTATCATCTAGCTAAAGATGGGGTGTTTCTTTGGAGGAACCAAGTTTATGTACCAGACCATAAGGACTTGAAAAGACTAGGATATCATGAAACACATGATTCTCCTTATTTTGGACACCCGTGACACCAAAGGACATATCAAAGTATGAAGAAAATGTAATACTAGCATGATTTGAAATAAAAAATTGTATCCTATGTAACCCGATGTTTGGAATGTCAATAATTAAAATTGGAACACCAACATTCAACTAGAAAATTGAATCCACTGAATGTAGCATCTTGGATGTGGGAGGAAATATCTATGGATTTGATCTCATGGTTACCTAGCACCAAAGGTAATGACTTGATATTGGTGGTAGTTGATCAACTAATGAATATAACCCACTGCGTTCCAGTAAATACTACTCATTGGGCACACAACATAGCCCATATCTTCATATAATAAGTAGTGAGGAAACATCATGTTCTAAAACTAATTGTGACAAATCATGACTCAAATTTTACTTCCATGTTCTAGTAAAAAAAATTTCATGCGTTGGAGATGGTCATATAGAAAGATTCAATCAAAGTCTATAAGAGATGCTCAATATGTATGCAATGAATCAATAAAAAAGTTGGAAAGAATGCATACCTTTAGTCAAATTTCACTAAAGGTAGGTATTCTTCCCAACTTCTCGGTTGATTCATCACAATTTCTCATTAAACCCTTGGCAATTGTTCGAAACA
The DNA here is from genome assembly GCA_010110895.2 of Picea sitchensis. Lineage (NCBI taxonomy): Eukaryota > Viridiplantae > Streptophyta > Pinopsida > Pinales > Pinaceae > Picea > Picea sitchensis. Next base: position 78,882 of record SNQJ01S0006954.1, on the reverse strand, counting down.
AGTAGCAACATTTGCATAAGAGAGTAATAAATTGGTGAAATTCCACTGGTAGTATTACTCTGAAGATTATAACACTTGAGAATTGGAATCCGAAATGAAAAATATTTTCCCTCATTTGTTTCATGATGATATGACTCTAGGTCATAGCTTTTGTTGGTGGGGGAGAACTATAACACCCCAATGTTTGGTTCAATGATTTTAGTTTTGGATAATAGGAATTGGTATTAAAGTCTCATCATCCCCTTGTTTCTTTCTTCTATTGATGATTAATTATGATAGATATAGACATATATGTGAATGCCTATATTGTGAGTAACACTATCTTTTCCTTGTTGATGATTTATTTAGCATTAAACGTTCTTGATAATGACTATGTGGCACTTGAAATATTTTATGATGATTCAACATGATTACTCATTGTGAGAATCTAGTTGATATTATATATACACATGTTAAATAACATTTCTATTGATGTACATCATGTTATGATGCTCTTGATTTATGATGATGATGTGGCATGTACCTTGGTTTTATTGGAAGGACTAATATGTTGCAAGATGATAAACTAATGATAAATATTGGGAAAATCATTCAAATGAAGGGCTTATGACTCAATGAATATGAACACCATATCCTAGAACTTAGGAAGCCTTGTGGAAGGAGAAAACTTGATCAAACAACCTCCAAAGTTAACTTAAGTAAAAAGGAAAAAGGGAAAGAATTGTAACTTACTTTTACCTTATTCTTGATAGTTGTAAATTCACCCTCAAGCCTAATTTATCATTTTCATGAGAAAGGGGAAGGCCGAGAGCCAAATATTGGGATTATGTTACATTTGGGAAGGATTACATAAGAGATGGCATGCCTTGCAAAGGGATTGACTAGCTCATGAGGAAATGTTACAAGTTTTTACCATTGTTGTGCTAGAACCTGTGATTGGAATTTTGTACTACCATTTATGGGGTGCTACATCTCAATTTGTGCCAAGATAATTGTTTGATTAATGACCTTCCCGACCAAAAACCCACATATGAAGAGGTTTTAATTAACTCTATTGTGGCTTCAAAATTTGAACTTCTTTCAAACTCTCAATACAGACCCAAATCCCATCCTTTAATAGAGTTATGTGTTCTATGTTGTTAGGCACTTAACTTAATCTCTCTTATGTATGACATTAAAATTCTTATCCTCCATGTGACCATATGCGAAATAATTGCGCCAACTCTACATCGTCAACTCCTCTGTCCAAGTGATTATCTTCATAAGACCTAGATCTATGACCAAGCGCTTATCATAATTAGCGTGAACACTTCATAAGACGAGTGCTAATTTTCTATAGGATCAAGTTCCATGACCGAGCGCTTAAGATGTTAGAATTTTCACTCTCTGCAAACCATCGGACTTCTCTTTTAACAAATACCATCAAACTTCTTTCTGTCGGAATTCTCTATCAGACTCTACTCGTGCGGGCCACTCCGACAGTTCAACTCCGATGAACGCACTTCAATAAAATGTCACTACATGCCTCCTTCTAGATTGTTGATATAACTCCCTCCAAGTAGACTATTGTCGTTCGTCTAGAAACTCTAAATCAATTGCTCTGAAAAGGTGTAATTAAGTTGACAACTCACACCAATAGAACACTGCCACATGTTCATCCTAGATCTGTCAATCTAGATCACTCTAAATCGATCTTCGTCGTTGATCGAGTATTTCCTCTACTAATCATTTCAACCATTATATCACTCTAATAGTTGGCTCCAATCACACATCAACACCTATCTTCCTCTTAACCATCAATTTGGTCGCTCTGAACAAATATGCATCATTGTTCAGGATCCCGCTTCCACTAATTCTTCTGATTGTCACTTCATCTGATATTCATCGGACTATTGCCCCCACCATTGATATTCTCTTCCTATCAATCCTAGTCATTGATTAGAATATCGTTTATCGAAGTATTCCTCCAGCTATTTTCTCTGAAAATATAGGCTTTGATAGACTTAAACAAATACCTATCGTCGATCTATGACAATCAAGGGTCATAATCGCTTCTGGGCTTCAAGACTTAAACTAGTTTGAAAGGTTGTGATTTCCAGTCGTTGATCCTTCCAATGATCAATGGTGATCCTTTACTTCATTGATTCGATCCGATGGCATGGAGTTTTAGGCAAACCCACAACCACGATTAATTCCTTGTCTTGATTCGATGACCATTGTTCCTTGATTCCTACAAGGGGATTTGAAATTTGTTAATCGAAATTATTCAACTCGACCTTCGATTTTCCTGCACAAAAAACATAATTCAAACTCTGGTTCGTCCTTGAATTTAGATGATTTCAAAATGTCAACTCGACCCCGATATACTATCGATTTTGGTCCATTGATCATTCTCTAAATTAATGGTTTTCACATATTATAAACCCTGAAACTTGCACAACACGAGTTAGAGAACAGTCTAACACACAAAGAACCCAATCTAGCGATCCAGGAGGATATTGGTGGCCACCCACCTATTTTACTAGCTCAAAGAACAATTTTCCATTTTGGTAGATTGTTATAGTTTTTTGGGTCCTAAACATTGTAGCCCAGCCTGGCCAACTCTATATTTTATCACAACCCTCATAAATTCAAGTAAGTCAATAAGGTCAAATATCCATATTTCAATAGATATATCTCTATGTGCATATATATCTATTGCCATGTGTTTGTTCGATGAAGATAGGAACACCATAGATGAAAAGACATAGCATGGTTACATTGGTCCTCACCCGCACGAATTTCAAATTTAAGGATGTATGTTTTTGGGTCCCAAACTTCCAAGGCCTTTTTGAGGCCCTAAACGACATTTTTCGACTTAGCAGTGACCAAAGAATTTGATCTAAATGTGTACTCCTCGGCTAGACATTTTTGACAAGTTACCAAGCACCCCAATTGGATATAGTATGCAAAAGTTGTGCCCTTGGGAATCTGACATATCAACTACCCCCATCAAGGCCCACAAACCTTTTGGTGTTTCATCTTCTGAAGTTAGGGTTTTGGATGTTTAATGTTTTCTCATTTATTCTTTATTTTAGAAAGGCCTTTGGAGCCTCATTGTAATCATCTTCTTGTGAATGTTCGTAGTTGTCACATCTCTTCTCAGAGATAAGTTTCCACCATTCTAACGAGTTCATTCACTTTGTCCTTTTACAGTTTTTTTACATTTCTCTCATTGATAGAATTTGTGTATTACTGTATCTCTGTTTTTCTTGCAATATCTCTATGTATTTCCTTATTATATTTTCTCCTTCATTTCATTCTCAAAATAATTCGGATCATTTGGATTTCAATAACTCAACACATCGTCCAATGATACACATGGATGTCAATAAACACAGTGATTCTATTAATGAATATGTACATAGCTTACACAAGGCCTTCTACTGTTTTGGCCTGATTTACATTCAATTGGCCTCTTCTCAGCCTGTTGGCCACACTAGGCTTCTTTTACTCACACCTCTCTTTTCTCCCTATGTCTAACTCGGTCCTTTGATTCGCTTAGGATTACAATTTTTAAAACTAAAGGATTTTGATACCATAATTGGTTCAGATCCTAAAATCTCTCAACTACCTAAGATCCCTCAGATCCATAATATCCTCAAGAGATCGCATCACTCACAATGTGTTTCAAAGGGAAAAATTGAAGCACTATGGGATGAGGATTGCATAGTGAAATTCTCCCCTTAACATCGATATATTGACCTTTTTTGTGTTGAAATGCTCACATGCATGTCAATTTATCAATGCTTTGGGGGTAGTAGATGCATTTGGAAATATACTCTTTCATATCAATATAATGACACTAATGACATCGATTTAGCTGCCTTCACATCACTTTATCAACATTTTGGATGTCTTTACACTTTTACAAGGGTTGAAAATTCGATGGAAGGAAATGCAAAGTAGGGGTCTTTCCCATCAGTTTAGCAATGCCTATGAATGTTGACTTAAGAACATTTCTAGGAGAGATAGTTGGCAAATGCATGTCAATAGATCAATATTCTAAAATGTGGATATAACAAAGTTTGTATCTTAAAACAACGATATGCTGACATTTTGAAAACAAAATCAAGTACAAAGTAAAAGAAAAGAGGATTATTTTCTTAAAAGTTGTGATTTCAACATTTAAATGTCAAAACCACATCATATAAACATCACTTTTTGACCCCAAATGTAGTAGTGTATAAAAATACAATCTTAGGCGACAATCTGCCAATTCTCCATTTTGTCACTCTTGAAATGAAACTTACCAATATCATTTCATATCTCTATCTATGATTCAAAGCTCCATAATTGGAGAGGAAGGTTTGGAAGCCTTACCTAAATTGGCAAAGAGGATATGGAGTCCATATTTGAGTAGAAAGTTGGGAACCATGGTTTCATGCAGAGCCCAACACCGTCACAAGACCAGGGACTCATACAGAGGATGATATCCCTATCTTTTAGTGATTAAAACTTCATAATGAAGAACTCTTTAGTGTAGGGATATATGAAATCTTTTGCCTGTATTTTTGGTTTCCAAGTTATAGAAATCCATTGACCAAAATATGCAAGTGTTGGCTAGAGTCCATTACATCTACATATTAACCAACATTGGTTGAAATACTTGGCTTGGGTGTGGGAATACTCATAGATTGCAATGGTTAGTGTGAGATCACATTTGATCATGTGAACCAATCGAGGAGAGGTCAATGGTTATCTTACATCCAACCCTCATGTTGATGATTTTTTGAATATTGGCCCTTTCTAGGTTTATGATTTGTCTAGAGCTAAGGAGTATTTGAGGGTGGCCATAATGGAGAAAGTCACCATTGATTTTCCCATTGATCTTATGGCAGTGTGCATTTGTAGTGACTCATAAGATGATAGCATTAAGGTTATATCTCTATAGATTGGGGGGGAATAAGGGTGTTTACAGAGGGGGGGAAGGGCATCTTGGTGAGATAAGAAGAGGCAATATGGACTAGATATTTAGATTCTATAGAGTTGATTCATTTTCTCATCACAGATGCTAAAACTTAAGTAGAACTTGGCTACAACATTTGCAACTCATGCATGGAGAGAGTCATGGAGTTGGGGTTGTAGTGAAGACCATTTTTCTTAGTATCTTCTTTCCAATATTTAAACGAGTTCATTAACTTACATTACATTGAAAATATAAATCAATCATGAAAAGTTAAGGCACTTAATTTAGGTATATACCATAAATATATTAAGTATATTAGCATAAACTTCTTCTCAATGTAATTGAATAAAAGTCAATTGATAGATAACATGGACAATTATATGATATTGTCATATATCCTTAACTCTAAGCATGAGTAATAACAAACCCTAATAATTTGTTTACAATAAATAAGTGTTGAATAATCTCCATCAAAAAATATGTTTATTTTAATGTAACTAAATTATAGTAAATATTAATATGAATAACTCTAATATTAAAAGATACATTTTCTTAATTATTTTAGAGCATTATACCAAAACACAAAGCAGAAATAAAATAAATGAAATAAACCACTAACTTATGGAGCTTCTATCTATTTAAAATATATATATATATAAAAAGCATCAAACAAACCACTAATTTATATGGAACTTTTAATTTAGATAAATCTAAAAACAACCAAAACTTATGACAAGACATGAGACAAATAGATAGAGATTGGCACTATAAACAAAAACCTATTTGTCCTAGATTCGCATTATAGAGTTTTATGAAAATGTCTATATTGTATTTAGCCTCAAACAATACATTAAATTGTATTTATTTTGTTTTATATGAGTTTATGGAAAATGTCTATATTAATTATATTTATTTTGTTTTATATGTGTTTATAGAGTTTTATGAAAATGTCTATATTGTATTTAGTCTCAAACAATACATTAAATTGTATTTATTTTGTTTTATATGAGTTTATGGAAAATGTCTATATTAATTATATTTATTTTGTTTTATATGTGTTTATAGAGTTTTATGAAAATGTCTATATTGTATTTAGTCTCAAACAATACATTAAATTGTATTTATTTTGTTTTATATGAGTTTATGGAAAATGTCTATATTAATTATATATTTATTTTTTATATGTGTTTATAGAGTTTTATGAAAATGTCTATATTGTATTTAGTCTCAAACAATACATTAAATTGTATTTATTTTGTTTTATATGAGTTTATGGAAAATATCTATATTAATTATATTTATTTTGTTTTATATGTGTTTATGGAAAATGTCTATATTGTATTTAGTTTCCAAACAATACATTAAATTATATTTTGTTTGCCTCTTAACAATACATTAAATTATATTTATTTTGTTTTATATGAAACAAAATATTGGTTATTTATATAAAAATATTTAAATTTTAAAAGATGGATCTAATGGTTAAGAATATGTGTTTTCTCTTAAAAAATCACAAGTTCAAATCTAGAGGGAATAGGGTATGTATACCTCTGTAGAGTTTACCAGTTAAATCGTTGAGTAGATGAGAATTCTTTATCCCACAAACAAAAGAATCTGATACACCAATTCGATATAACTTAACAATAATCCTAAAAATAAATTATTATTATTATTATTTATAATTATTATTTTACAAAATTTTCAAAAAACAAAAAACAAAAAAACAACATCAAAATAATCGAGAAGAAATTTATTGCATTTCTTTGCTGGGTGTAGTGTGACAGCTTATAAAAACATGACAATGAACATGAAGACAATAAGAAAGTAATTTTAAGTGTGTCAAATGAGAAAANCAAAAAACAAAAAAACAACATCAAAATAATCGAGAAGAAATTTATTGCATTTCTTTGCTGGGTGTAGTGTGACAGCTTATAAAAACATGACAATGAACATGAAGACAATAAGAAAGTAATTTTAAGTGTGTCAAATGAGAAAAACACCATATCCCTGTAATCAAACATGGTGGCTTCGCCCAAGTTTCTCGCTGTTGGTGGATGAGATGGACTACAAAATCGAGAATTCTGTTATACCAAGTTACCAACCATAAAGAAAAACCTGTTTTACAATCACGAGAAGCCCATCAATTCCAAATATGAAACTTGTTTGCCTGCTAAATAGCTGAACATAACCCTCTGACCACAACCTACAAAATATTTATATATTCAGTTGACTGTAAGCAGGTTTCGTCCGTAGTTCGCCATGCGACTTTTATGACTGCTTTGCTGCCATTTAGCGGAAGGCACGTTGCGATTTTATACCGCCACAACAGTTCCCGTGAAAAGTGGCAGTAATGCCTTTATATTATTTCAATTTTCAACTCAGGCGATGAAGTCATAGGCAGGYTCTTTGTTAAAGAATCTGCTCTCTCGCGCCTCGATGTTACCGATGTTACAGAGCAACAGACTCAAGGAAAGCACATATGTGCACAGGACTTTAGTCATGCTGGAAGCTGATGAGATGGAGCGAAGTAAGGTTTCATATTTATAAACCAAAAATCTTTTGGTTGATGCCATGAATTGTTTGTAAATTCTTTGCTTAGTGCGCCCCCACATAATTGTGGGTCTGCCCTGACTAGTAAAGTTTATTTGCGTTCATTTTACATTTAGTGCATACATATGCAAGATTAAGTTGTAATGTTCAGATTCTCCATTTTGTCACTTTTGAAATGAACTTATCAATAGCATTTCATGCCAATACTAGTGAGTCAAAGTTCCAATTTCATAATTGGAGAGTCAGGTTTTGGAGCCTTACCCAAATTGGCATTTGGGTTGAAAGTTGGGAACCATGGTTTCATGTAGAGCCTAACATTGTATAGAACTAGGGAGGATGATACCCTTATCATTTAGTGAGTCAACATTCATAATGAAGGACTTTTTAGTGTAGGGATATATGAAAGCTTCCTCCATATTTTTGGCTTTCAAGTTAGAGAAATCTATTGACCAAAATATGCTAGTGTTGGTTAGGGTCCATTACATCTACATATTAACCAACATTGTGGAAATACTTGCCTTGGGTGTGGGTATCCTCATAGATTGCAATGGTTAGTGCAAGAGCATCTTTGATCATGTGAACGAGACGAGGAGAGGTCAAGGGTTATCTTACATCCAACCCTCATGTCAATGATTGTTTGAAGGTTGGCCCTTTCTAGGGTTATGAGTAATCTAGAGCTGAGTATTTGAGGGTGGCCATAATAGAGCAGGTCACCATCATTTTCCCCACTAATATTGTGGCAGTGTGCATCTATAGTGACTCATAAGTGACTCATAAGTGACTCATAAGATGATAGGGTTGAGGCTAGATCTCTAGAGATTCGGAAGAGAATAAAAGTGTTTAAAGAGGGGACAAAGGGCATCATGGTGAGATAACAAGACACAATATGGACTAAAGATGTAGATTCTATAATGTTGATTATCTTCCTAAACATGGGTACAACATTGGCAACTAATGAGTGAAGATAGTTATGGGGTTGGCATGACAAGTTCCAAGGGACATGGGCTTGGTTGAGGCTACTTATATGGTGGAACAAAAGAAAAAAAATGAGAACATCTAGGGCATTTTCCCTAAGAATGGTGTTTGAAAAACCAAGCTCAAGTCATCTTTACCATTTTCCTAATGTTTTCTTTACAATATTTGAGAGAGCTTATTAATTTACATTATGTTGAATTTACAATATAAATCAATCATGAAAAGTTTTAAGGCACTTAGTATAGTTCTATACCTATAAATATATTAAGTATGTTAGCATAAATGTCTTCTATATGTAATTGGATAAATGTCAATTGATAGTTAACATGGACAATTATATGATATAGCCACATATCATTAAAAATTATGTTTTTTTTAATATAATTATATTATAGTAAATATTAATATAGAAAATTCTATATTTCTATATATCTATTAAAAATTATGTTTTTTAGTATAATTTTATTATAATAAATATTAATATGGAAAATTCTAACATTAAACATATTTTGTTAATTCTTTTACTATTATCATAGTAAAAAAGATATAAGTCATGAAAATAAACCACTAACTTATATGAAGTTTTTAATTTAAATTTAAAAAAACTAAAACTTATAATTCATGTCAAACCAATAAAAAATGAAAAAGATTGTATGAATCAATTGGTCCATATTCTCATAATAGTTTTAAAATAATGTCTAAAATATATAACCTTTAAATAATATATTAAACTATATTTTTCTTTATATGAGACAATAATTTTAGGATAATTTCTAAAATATATAACTTCTAAATAATATATTAAACTATATTTTGCGTTATATGAGACAACACATTGGCTGATATATATGTAAAAACATTTATTAATATTAAAATTTAAAAAATCAATTTTTAATATATATTTATAAATTTTAAATTATTAAATTAAAAGATTTTCCAAAAAATTAAAAATAAAACAACATCAGAATAAGAATAATTGAGAAGAGGTTTAATAAAATTTCAATTGGTCCATATTCTCATAAAAGTTTTAGGATAATATCTAAAATATATAACCTCTAAACAATATATTAAACTATCACAATAATTGAAAGTTTTACCATAATGTCTAAGATATATAGCCTCTAAACAATATATTAAACTATAACAATAAACCATATATTACACTATAACAATAATTAAAAATTTTAAAATAATGTCTAAAATATATATTCTCTAAACAATATATTAAACTATCACAATAATTGAAAAGAGATTTAATGAGATTTCAATTGATCCATATTCTCGCAAAAGTTTTAGAATAATGTCTAAAATATATATATATACTCTAAACAATATATTGAACTATATTTTGTTTTATATGAGACAACACATTGGTTTATATATATATAAAAAAAATTATTAATATTAAAATTAAAATAATCAATTTATGATATATATTTATAAATTTTAAATTATAAAATTTTAAAAAATAAGAAAAAACAACATCATAATAATTGATAAGAGATTTAATGACATTTTTTTTGCTGAGTGTAGTTTGACAGCTTATAAAACTAGCATAGTCACTCAAAATTGTGGTTGATGAATGTCGGAGTGGACAAAAAATGAAAAGCACATTCAGAAAATGAAACATACAATCAGAAAATGAGAAAATGAGCTTGACAATCATATAGTGTTACAGTAATTTCTTAATATAATTAGGTAAATGTTAAAAGGTAAACAGGTTAACTGATGCATTCAAAAATACAAGAAAGTTATGAAGAGGAAATAATTTTAACTGTATCAAATCAGAAAAACACCATATTCCTGTAATCAAACATGGTGGCTTCGCCCAAGTTTCTCTCTGTTGGTGGATGGGATTGACTACAAAATCAAGAAATCCGTTATACCAAGTTACCAACCATACAAAACCTGTTTTACAATCACGAGAAGCCTATCAATTCCAGATATGAAATTCGTTTGCCTGTCAAATAGCTGAACATAATCCTCATAATCCTCTGAACACAACCTACAAAATATTTATGCATATTTAATATTTAATATGATTAAAAAATTACTGTATAAAATGATTAGCAAATTTAATTCCAACTCTTTCATATTCTCAGTTCTTGGTTGGCTTAATGTGGTTTAATACAGTCAACTGCATGAATTCTAGCAACTTAAATGAAAGAATCAAGAAAGAGTAATTGCACTATGTCAATTAGGGTTTTTTTAAGTAAGGGTCTGATTTTTACTGCTTTGGGAATTTTACTAACTGGGCTTTCACCAGCTGGCTGTGCTAGTTAAGCTGAAAGGTTTATACCTATTGGAAATGGGCACATTTAATCATCCTTTAACCATAAATTCCAATGGTATGGTTATCAATTGAACATCTTGGCATATTCTTAGTTGTCCTTCCAAATCAATGAATGAAATCTCATATTCATAACTTTCCCCTTTCATATTCTCCGTTCCTGACTGGCTTAATGTGAATTCTGTCCATAGTAATACAGTCAACAGCATAGATTCTGGCAACGCAAATGAAAGAACCAAGAGAGAATAATTGCACTGCAATTAGGGTTTTCTTTTTTACTATGTTGGAAATTTTATCAATCTAAACCTTTCAATGTTCACCAGCCATGAACCACAAGTTTGCGAATATGCTAGTTCTATATTCAGTTGACTGTAAACAGCTTTCGTCCGTAGTTCGCCATGTGACTTTCATGGCTGCTTTGCTGCCATTTAGCAGAAAGGCACGTTGCGACGCCACAACAGTAACCATGAAAAGTGGCAGCAATGCCTTTATATTATTTCAACTCAGGGGATGAAGCATTTTGTTTTTAACCATAAATTTCAATGGTATGGTTATCAATTGAAGATCTTGACATATTCTTGGTCATCCTTCCAAATCTTCCAAATCAATGAATGAAATTTCATATTCATAACTTTTCCCTTTCATATTCTCCCTTTTTGGCTGGCTTAATGTGAATTCTGTCCATAATAATACAGTCAACAACATAGATTCTGGCAACGCAAATAAAAAAACCAAAAAAGAATAATTGCACTCTGTCAATTAGGGTTTTCTTTTTTACTAAGTTGAAGATTTTACCAACCTAAACCTTTCAACTTTCACCAGCCACAAACCACGAGTTTGCGACTGTGCTAGTTCTATATTCAGTTGACTGTAAACAGCTTTCGTCCGTAGTTCGCCATGTGACTTTCATGGCTGTTTTGCTGCTATTTAGCAGAAAGGCACGTTGCGATTTTACACCGCCACAACAGTAACCGTGAAAAGTGGCAGCAATGCCTTTATATTATTTCAACTCAGGCGATGAAGCATCTTGCTTTCGTTTTGTCGTTTGTCACGCTGGCCACTCTACCAACCAATGAATGTCAATGAAGAGAAATAGTCGTCTGCAGTAAAGACCTATAATTGGGTTATACGCTCAAAAATAATAAGCAAGCAAGGATCGATGAGGATCAGAGAAACAATGCAGAAAGAGATAGGGAAACGGATGGAAAACAGAAACGATCCGCCAAATACAGGTGATGTCTCCAAATGGGATTGCGGGAGTCCTCTCTATGATTCCTTTGAGCTCGTTTCCATATACAGTCGGCTGGATCGGGGATTGACTATTACTACTACAACAGATCATACTCGTGGAACGAGGGACTATAATTCCAGCTTTCCTTCTAAATTTATGTCAGAAAATCTGAATCTCCAGTGTCAATGCAAGAAGAAGAGGAAAACACATCGCTTCAGCTGGCTATTTCGATTGGCGTTGAGCATATCGCGTGCACTTGCGCTGTGGAAGAGCAAGCAGGAATGCCCGCGTCATCGCCTTCAAAGCGGATTTGCATCTGAGGCACATAACAAAATGGGGGATCATAGCTGAAAGATCCTCTCTTCTGCATATGTCGAAACGTTGTAATGTCATGTGAAGCTGGGTAGCCTTGTCTCCTCCCTGTGGTAGTATGTATTAGCGTGCTCTCAACCAGATTGTCAAGCCTGAGTTCTATGCCGTTTCTGGATTTTTCACCATATTTATAGAGGTGAAATTAATCGTCTCCTTAAATTTGAAAGTCCTTCTGGACTATTTCATCCTTAGAATTTGAGGATAAATAATTTATAAAGAATCTTGCACAGTACCTTATAGAATTACATTTTTACTGAAATCTCGTCTCCTTAAATTTGAAAGTCCTTCTGGACTATTTCATCCTTAGAATTTGAGGATAAATAATTTATAAAGAATCTTGCACAGTACCTTATAGAATTACATTTTTACTGAAATCTCGATTACTTGAGAGATGGCAATGCGGTTAAAATTTCATCCTGGAAATTGAATATAATTATTTGAGATGATATTTTGGATTTAGTATAAATTTGGAGCTAAATTTTTCATCCAAATATTGTATTTCTAATTTTGCTACTAAATTAGTGAATAGTGAATGCATGTTTATTAATTAATTTATTAATTAATTAAATTAGTGAATGTATGTTTATTAAATTAGTGAATGTTTATTGTTTTTCTAATATTACAATTTAAGTAGGTTTAATGATTAATAATATGTGTTTTTATTTCTAATTTTATTATGTTCATTACTCCTTTAATTTTAGAGATTCTCTAATTTTAAAGATTAAGTAAATCTAATAGTTAAAGATATGTGTTTCTTCTATATAATTATAAGTTCAAATCCAAAAATATTAATTAGGTGAAGAAGTCCCTTGTCCCACAAATAAGGAACCCTTATCACCTAACCCCTTATCCTTATCACTTAGATCATTATTATATACACAAATATAAATAAATAAAAATAACAAAGTAAAATTTGAAAAACACATATTTCATTAATTATTATTCTTCTTATTACCTTAACTCTTTTAAATAGAAGGTGGATCTTAAACCTCAAACATGTTGAAATAGGTGGATCTTGGACCTCAATATATTTTTTCCTCTTGAGGGAAAAACGATATATGATATATATAACAAAATTTTATATGATATGTATAACAAAATTTATATATGATCAATAAATTTAAAAAGTTAACACAAAATTTTATATTTAAAAATAAATAAATTTTAAAAAACAAAAATTAGTATAAATTTATTTTAATGTAAAATTTATTATATTAGTAATAAAATAAAATAATAAATAATTACATTTAAAAAAAATAAATGAAGATGGATTTTAATTAATTTTTTTATGATTTTTGTGATAATGGTTAATATCTATTCAAACTAGATTTGATCTATAAAACTTTAAAAATGGTAAAGAATTATTTGGTTTGCTTTAAAGTTTTATTTTTTTCTCAAAAAGTTATAAGAGAAACTTTTCTAAATTACCATTATTTTGATAAGTTAAAAGGTTAGGAAAGTCGTTATTGTAACAAACATTTTGAAATTGTAATCTATTGTAGTTGTATGCAAACATTCTAAACAAAAGTGTTTTTCATATTCAACCCCTTTAGTGTCACAAAGATGACAAATTATTTTGACCCGTGGCATTTTAAGAAATTATTTCACTATGGAACTATTGAGAATTTGTTCTCATTTTAGTAATGTTGATTTTCTTCTTTACTCTAGTCAAAACATGGAGATACTTTTGATGTTTTAGATTAGTGTTGATCACTAGAGTTTCACTTAGTGAACCTGTGGCATAACAAGTTTGTTCATGGGATATTAAAGAATACCCTCATTTCACTAGGTACTGAAAATACCCCCAAAGTTATTTTGTTGAAAGTTGTTGAACCCCCCTCCCAATACATCTTTCCAATTTAAAACCCCCTTATTTTTACTAGATATTTAATACAGCTTTTTATTTCTACCCCTAGTATGGAGATATGGCATGTTGCAAATCACAAAAATAACCCAAAAATAAACAAACAAGTGTATTGACATCCCAACATATAAGGGATATGTCATTGTAGTAAGATAGCCTTGGGTTCAAGGGCATGGAATTATAATACTTTCACCCCTCTCTTTAGTCTAATACATGGTCATGCATTCCCTAAGAAGGGGTTTATGTATATATGGATATCTATTTGTAGAGATAAAAAGGTGGATCAACTCAAGTTGTAATTCACCATCCTTTAGGTCTATGATCTGGTGAACATTCTCAAGAAAAATTACCTATCTATCTATCTATGAAGATTTTCTTTGTAATAATCTTTAGGTGAGTGATCTACATGATGACCCACTCATGTTTTATTATCATTCAGATTCAAAGACACTCTCATTAGGAGAGATGTGAGAGATTGTGATCCTATTTTCCTTTAACTAGAAATGAGCAGTATCTTCCTTATACTCTATCATTGTATTATGTTTTTGGTATATTAATATAAGCATGGGGTGAGTGCAAGCTAATGATGGTCTCTCATGACAGGTTAGTGACAATGAGATGTAGATTCTATAGTGTTGATTCCCTTCCTCATCACAAATGCTAAAACTTAAAAGAAGAATTTGGCTACAACATCTGAGTGGAGAGAGTCACGAAGTTCGGGTTATAGTGAAGAGCATTTTTCTTAGTGTCTTCTTTATAAATGAGTTCATTAACTTACATTACATTAACAATATAAATAAATCATGAAAAGTTAAGACACTTAATTTACATGTATACCTATAAATATATTAGCTCACATGTATACTTATAAATATATCAACTATGTTGACATAAACTTCTTCTCAATGTAATTGAATAAATGTCAATTGATAGATAACATGGAAAATTACATGATATTGTCATATGTACTTGACTCTAAGCATAAGTAGTAACAAACCATAATAATTTGTTTACAATAAATAAGTGTTGAATAATCTCCATTAAAAATTATATTTGTTTTAATGTAACTAGATTATAGTAAATATTAATATGAATAAATCTAATATTAAAAATATATTGTCTTAATTTTTTTATAACATTGTACAAAGACACAAATGAAATAAATCATAAAAGACATCAAATAAACCACTAACTTATATGAAGCTTTTAATTTAAATAAACTTATGGTTCATGTTAATCTAATAAAAAATAAAGATTTACACTATAAACAAAAAAAAATAGTCCATATTGTGACAAGAGTTAACCTAATAAAACAATATTGTGACAAGAGTTAACATAATAAAACATAGACAAAGAGATAGAGATTGACACAATAAACAAAAACAAATTTGTCCATAACAAGAGCAATTTGTCCATAACAAAAAGTTTTTTTAAATGTCTATATTGTATTTAGCCTCTAAACTATACATTAAACTATATATTTTGACAAGAATTAACTTGATAAGACACGAGACAAAGAGATAGAGATTGGCACAACAAACAAAAACCAATTTGTCCATAACAAGAGTTTTGGGGAAATGTCTATATTGTGTTTAGCCTTTAAACTATACATTAAATTATATATATTCTGACAAGAGTTAACTTGATAAGATATGAGACAAAGAGATAAAGCTTGACACAATAAACAAAAACCAATTTGTCTATAACAAGAGTTTTTGGAAAATGTTTATATTGTATTTAACCTTTAAATAATACATTAAACTATATTTATTTTGTTATATATATAAAAAAATATTATTGATTTTTTATATAAAAATATTTATTAATATTAAAATTAAAAAAAAAAAAATCAATTTTTTATTTACCTTTTATATAAAAATATTTATTAATATTTAAAATTAAAAAAAAAAAAAAATCAATTTTTATAGGCATTTAATTTACAGAATTTTGTAAATTATTAAATTACAAAATTCTCAAAATAAAAATAAAGAAAAAACAGCATTAAACATTTCTTCGCTGGGTGTAGTGTGACAGCTTATAAAAACATGACAATGGACATGAAAACAATAAGAAAGTAATTTTAAGTGTGTCAAATGAGAAAAACACCATATCCCTGTAATCAAACATGGTGGTTTCGCGCAAGTTTCTCGCTGTTGGTAGATGAGATGGACTACAAAATCGAGAAAAACTATAAAAGCTGTTTTATATGCACGAGAAGCCCATCAATTCCAGATATGAAATTTGTTTGCCTGCCAAATAGCTGAACATAACCCTCTGACCACAACCTACAAAATATTTCTATATTCAGTTGACTGTAAACATCATTCGTCCGTAGTTCGCCATGTGACTTTCATGGCTTCTTTGCTGCCATTCAGCTGAAAGGCCCGTTGGGATTTTACACCGCCACAACAGTACCCGTGAAAAGTGGCAGCAATGCCTTTATATTATTTGGAAGTACACAAGGATCCCATAGCTTTGAACATCATGAAGCAAGTGAAGTTTTGGATGGATAGTGGATTTTTTTACTTTGGTAATTGCATCTCTGTACATAAGTCATGTAACATTTAGAACGAACTCTTGAGGGAGTTCCATGAATTGTTTTAGGTAGGCCACCTAGGACAATAAAGGATAATGACTTTTTTGGAATGAGGTTATTAATGGAAACATATGAGGCAAGATGTCGAACTCCTGAGGGAGTTCCATGAATTGTTTTAGGTAGGCCACCTAGGACAACAAAGGATAATGACTTTTTTGGAATGAGGTTATTAATGAGAACATATGAGGCAAGATGTGGAAGAATACGTCTAGACTTGTCTTATTCTCCAACAAGACAATGCAAACACCACAATGTAGGTTGGTCCACTCCACCTACAATGTAGGTTGGTCCACTCCACCCTTTATCGATGCTAGAGAGACTTTAGACAAATGTCTTTATGGACTTCATCACTTGGCTTCCAGTTTTGCAAGGGTATAATGGAATTTTGGTTGTACTTGACTAATTTTCCAAGTATGCAATCTTCATTCCAATGAATGTACCTTGTGCATTAGAAGAGGTTGCAAAGTTTTTCTTAAGAATGTTGTGAAGTATTAAGATGGACTTGACACTCATGTGGAGTTATTATATACATAGAGGTAATTAAATTCCTTAAGGTGTCAATCTCATTTCCCCCCATGATATACTATGTAAGTGGTTGTTGAAAAATATTAAGATTAACACCTCGAGAAATTTGATACACTTGGGAATGTAACATATTGGATGAATCTGTGCCAGTTTACATGCTCTTAAATACCACAAGTTTAATGATTTCTAGAAGTCCCAAAGCAGTGGGAATTGTGTTTGAAAATGTGGAACATTGGTTGAACATGTTTATTTGATGATGCATCATCATGTGCTTGCCTGCATTGCATATGTGGCAAGCATTATTCTTCTTATGATCAAATAAAGTTAATTGTAGCTTATGAATTTTCCCAAAGATTATTTTTATTAGTTGGTGCACCCTAGAGAAGTGTAGTGCGTTCTGCATCTAGGTGAGGGTGGGGTGTTTCATTAACTATTCATATTTGTGTGTACCTATGTGCGATAGTGAATTGAATTTAAACAATATATTGGGTGTATTGGATATGGACACTATCATAGACCCATCTAACCCAAGGTCGTATGTGCAACTGAAGGCTATGAAGATTGAGGATGCATATTTTGACTTCATAACTTGGAAAAAAATATACAACCTTGAGGGGCATATTGGACCTAGAGTTAGAAGGATCTATGCTAGTTTCTAGTCATGCATAGAGATTCCAGAAGTGAGGTCAAACCCAATGAGGGTGGGTTAATCCATGAATTCTTTTTATTTCTATGTGAGCATGCAGTATTGGTGTATTAAATCTAGATAGCAGATTAGCAATGCAAAGTTAGGTTTAATAAGAGTGGGTGTGATCCATAAATAAACTAGAAATAAACTAATGGTTTAATAGGCAAGGTAACATAACTATAAGATAAATTAATAAACAAGAACCCTCTTAATTATATATCATACTTTGTTGATTTTCTCTCACAATTGAAGAACATTGTAAGCTTTCGACTATAAGCCCCATTATCCTCCATTCCTAAATATTCCTAATGCCCCAATTGCCTTGACCCTTTAAGTAACAAGCAAGGAAGGATACAAAATCAAGAGTGGAAAAAGTATATGATATTAATTAAAATCCATAAATCAAATATAAAATAGGGAAGTCATCACACTGCAAAAAAAAATGTATGTTTAACTATTGAATGTTATTTAATTCCTAATAATATTCTTGGACTTCATCCCCGCCCTCATATTTTCTTGCGATTGGACTTTCTTTAGTGTCTTTCATGCCCTCTTGAAGGGCTAGTTCTTCAACATGTAACAAATATGGAAACTAATCACATTTATCTATTGAAACAACAACAACTTTATTGTGTTGTGAAGAAAATTTACCTGTATTGATTTCAAGCAAATCATTTGGATGACAAATTTGTTCAGACATATTTCAAATTTAAATGGGATCAAAATTCATAGATTTTACTTTTAAAAATCATAGTTTGTGATTATATTGTATGAGCTATGTTTTAAAAACCATTTTATCCTTTTTATTGCATGCAACATACCTAAGATCAGAATTCCTCAACATTGACATATTTTACTTACCTTTGCTACAACTACCTACTCCAGAAGTACATGGATGTTGGATCTTTTGTTCTTCCAACCAGAACAAAGAAACATGGGGAGATAGTGACATGGACTTGCATATGTCTTAGAGACCACTGCAATTCACAATGATATAACTTGCAAATCTATGATTATCAATGGTGGAGAGTTCTCGCTTGATAACTAGTTGTCAATGAGAGGCCTCAATGGAATGACATTGATTTCTTTAAGGAGTTTCATCTCAATACACCATACTTGCATCAATTTATTTGCAGTTGGGGAGCCCTGCCCTTTCCCAAGCATCATTATGGCATGTATGAAATGAAAAATGAATCCTCAGATTTATTATGTGTCCAACATAAATTCTTTGCAAGTTACAATACTTGTAATTTAGCATTCAGTTAGGCTTAACTAAAGGCATATACTCTTCAGTTAGCTTATATCTCATCTTACAAGGGAATTTTGGACTCTACTTGTGTTTGTGCATGGTCTCCTCATGACTTATGTAATCTCTAGTCCCTTTGACCTATTTGGTTTATAGTGGATATTAATAAATTTTATTTTATTTTATTTTTTTCTTGTTTGCAGATACTGCATCGGATGTATCTAGTGTCCATAAAACCTATTTTAATTTTCGAAGCCACTTTAAAGTCACCAATAATGGTTTGTGGTAGAAAGATTCTAAGAGCATACATCATGGCTTATACTCTCCCATGTTTTAATATAACAATCGACAAAGGTTAGTTGGAAGCTTGTAAGTAGAATTCTATTAAATCTGAAATCCATAGATTTTGGCACTTAATAAGATCTTAATTTCAATGATATGTTTCAGCTCCCTTTGCCATATGCCAGAATAAGTGTTGATTGTTATTGAATCACATTTTACCTTATATGATATTTGACCATTGGATGTATAAATTTTGCAATAGGTTTCTCACCTTTCATTCTCCTTGAACATAGTAACTAATTACATTTGTGTGTTTTCAACATGTTTACAGGTTTGAAGTCGATTCGTAATAGAAATTTTCCATGAGTTCACCTTTGAAGAAATCTTATTCTTCTTGTTTACCTCTTAAGAGGTTTTTTTTTTTTTTTTTTAAGAAACAAAGCAAATACACTATCATCGAATTTGTTCAACATAAGGTCAACATAGGTGATGGTAAAGGTTTCCAAATAAATTATATGGAGGTGGATTGCATTCTTCATCCATTGGAATTTTTTATCATTCAAGATGACTCAACCACAATCATAAAAATGACATGTATTACATTCAAGTTTCTCTAGGATACAAATGTGTTGGAAACTAAGGAGACTTGAATTAATGCACAAACAAGTCAAGGACCACATATTATAACAAGTCATTCAAAACTGCACAAACAAGTCAAGGACCACATATTATAACAAGTCATTCAAAATTTCACAAACCACTCAAGGACCACATATTATAACAAGTCATTCAAAATTGGAAATGGAAGGATATAGCAACTGTATAAAATTTCTCACCAACTGTTTTTCTTGCTCTAAATCTTGTTTTCTTATTCGAAGAGTATTAATGAGCCCTGTAATCCATGATTTGATGAAGTTAAATCTCTTTTTTTAAAAAGAAAGAAATTCAATCATATGTCATCCATGGGTCATCTTATGACTAGAATATATAATTAGTGATGCTTCTTTATGTAAGGTCCCATTTTCAAAAGATCTTTGACAAACTAATTGTGTTGTGCTACATAACACTAATTGAGAGAACACCAGATTCAAGACATGGATTGGACAACCTTCTTATCAATCCATTTGTATTTTAAAAGACGCACAAGCAATTTTATTAAGTGACATGACAAGTTTCAAATAATAAAGAACTTCAAGATGTTATTCTTGATTCTTTAAAAGCATTGCATAAACAATAGTCAGATTCCATGGACATATTTAAATAAAATTTGTGTCTCTTTCATCAATACTTGTTGTCCATCGATTGGATTCAAACCCACAACACGAATTAGCAAACTTTTTGTGAAATGTTCTAGTGAATAATGCATTGCATCCATTTTTAGAAAATTCCAAACATGAGTTAGTAAACCTTTTGTGAGATGTTCTAATGAGTGATGCACTGCATCAGTTTTTAGAAAATTCTGAAGTAGTGAAGGAGGATTAAAATCATTAGCAAAGAAGATCAATTCTACTAGAGAAAAGGTTGTGGTTGGGCTTACCACCATTGTACTCAATATGGTTACCATCTCCACTTCAATTGTGCACCAAAATGGTTACCATCTCCACCTCAATTGTACACCAAAAGTAAATCAAATGGCTAAAATTAACTTGTGATGTTTCAACTAACTAACTAGTTACAACGGTTCCATTAGAAACAAGTTCATGTTGAGAAAAAGTTAGTATCTAAGCTATGTTTTCATGATGTTAAAATTCAGGTTTTATGATTTGGTTTTTTATATGGGTATTCACATGAGAATATGAGTTGTAATTATTTGGCCCAATGGAACAAGAAGTTTACTTTATTTAATCTTCTTGTTGGTAAGTTGTACCTGTTTTTATATATGGGTATTCACATCAAAATATGAGTTGCAACTATTTGGCCCATTGCAACACGAAGTTTACTTTATTTAATCTTCTTGTTGGTAACTTGCATCATTTAGAGAGGGTTGCAATAAGAGGTTTTGTCTATACAAAACTTGAAAGTTTCCATTATTCATCTATAATCTTTCCATTCTAATTCCAAATCTTTGAGGAGGAGAGGAGGCACTACTGGAAAAGCAGAAAGACCCAGATATTCTTGTTGAAGCTGTCATTCTATTTGGTCATTGTGTCCTTTCAGCTGTCCAAGGCCAAGGTTTATAAGCTACCTTGAATCATGGAGGAAATTCACATGAAAATAAATGATGAAGGTAGAGATATAGATCGAGTGAATGGATCGCACCTGTATGTCAAGGAGATGGAGAGAAAAGCGGCCACTGTTTTTCAAGGTTTGAACCTGCAGAGGAATAGAGTAGTTTGGGTGCCAATTATAGTAAAAAAGGTTTGAACCTGCAGAGGAATAGAGTAGTTTGGGTGCCAATTATAGTAAAAAACGTAGAACAAATAGACTAGGTCGAAATATGGCGGGGTTGGTCTAAACATTTTAAGTGTTTATTCTTTTGTTTTTTCATCAATTTTGTCCAAAATATGATTTAAATAATATAAAAAAAATTCATCAATGATTGATTTTTTTTTGGAAGAAAAAGTAAAAAACTTAAAACATTTAAATAAAAAATCATTACTAATAAAAACTATTAGTATTTAAATACATTAAGTTTTGGTTTAAGATAAAAACACTATTTTAGCTATACAATTTATTTTAGCTATACAATTTATTTAGTTGAAATAATCTCTCAACTTCACACATAAATAGGATGTAAATATAACAAACTCCTAACCAAACATCTCAAGTAAAGATTGCATGAAGTAAATAAATAAAAGATAAAATCAAAATAGATAAATCTGTTATATCAACCATAAATCTATTAACGATATAAAAGCTATTATACATGTACGATAGCAGTAGTCTAAACGTTCTACCTTTTAACTAAATATAACCATCTGACGACTAGACTACCTACAAGATATTTCCATATTCAATTGAATGTAAACAGCTTTCGTCCACTGTTCACCATGTGATTTTCTTGTCTGCTTTGCTGCCATTTAGCAGAAAGGCCCGTTGGGATTTTGGAAGTTTCCAGAATTGATATGCGATTTTACACCGACACAAGAGTACCCGTGAAAAGTGGCAATAACGCCTTTATATTCTATTGTTTTAGCTCAGGCGATGGAGCATCTTGCTTTCGTTTTGTCGTTTGTCACGACGGCCACTCTACCAACCAACCAATGAATGCCATTAAAGACAAATAGTTGTCTGCAACAAAAACCTATACGCGCAAAAAATAAGAGCAAGGATCGATGAGGATCAGAGAAACAATGCAGAAAGAGATAGGGGAACGGATGGAAAACAGAAACGATCCGCCAAATACAGGTGATGTCTCCAAATGGGATTGCGGGAGTCCTCTCTATGATTCCTTTGAACTCGTTTCCATATACAGTCGGCTGGATCGAGGATTGACTATTACTACTACAACAGATCATACTCGTGGAACGAGGGACTATAATTCCAACTTTCCTTCTAAATTTATGTCAGAAAATCTGAATCTCCAGTGTCAATGCGAGAAGAAGAGGAAAACACATCGATTCAGCTGGCTATTTCGATTGGCGTTGAGCATATCGCGTGCACTTGCGCTGTGGAAGAGCAAGCAGGAATGCCCGCGNTGTTCACCATGTGATTTTCTTGTCTGCTTTGCTGCCATTTAGCAGAAAGGCCCGTTGGGATTTTGGAAGTTTCCAGAATTGATATGCGATTTTACACCGACACAAGAGTACCCGTGAAAAGTGGCAATAACGCCTTTATATTCTATTGTTTTAGCTCAGGCGATGGAGCATCTTGCTTTCGTTTTGTCGTTTGTCACGACGGCCACTCTACCAACCAACCAATGAATGCCATTAAAGACAAATAGTTGTCTGCAACAAAAACCTATACGCGCAAAAAATAAGAGCAAGGATCGATGAGGATCAGAGAAACAATGCAGAAAGAGATAGGGGAACGGATGGAAAACAGAAACGATCCGCCAAATACAGGTGATGTCTCCAAATGGGATTGCGGGAGTCCTCTCTATGATTCCTTTGAACTCGTTTCCATATACAGTCGGCTGGATCGAGGATTGACTATTACTACTACAACAGATCATACTCGTGGAACGAGGGACTATAATTCCAACTTTCCTTCTAAATTTATGTCAGAAAATCTGAATCTCCAGTGTCAATGCGAGAAGAAGAGGAAAACACATCGATTCAGCTGGCTATTTCGATTGGCGTTGAGCATATCGCGTGCACTTGCGCTGTGGAAGAGCAAGCAGGAATGCCCGCGCCATCGCCTTCAAAGCGGATTTGCATCTGAGGCACATACCAAAATGGGGGATCATAGCTGAAAGATCCTCTCTTCTGCATATGTCCAAACGTTGTAATGTCATGTGAAGCTGGGTAGCCTTGTCTCCTCCCTGTGGTAGTATGTATTAGCGTGCTCTCAACCAGATTGTCAAGCCTGAGTTCTACGCCGTTTCTGGATTTTTCACTATATTTATAGAGGTGAAATTAATCGTCTCCTTAAATTTGAAAGTCCTTCTGGACTATTTCATCCTTAGAATTTGAGGATAAATAATTTATAAAGAATCTGTAAATGGAATATAATTATTTGAGATGGTGTTGGCTTTAAACGTTTTATTTTTAGAGTTTTTTTTTTTTGTGTTAGAATTTGGTCATGTAAATCTGGATAAAATCACTATTTTCTGTTGTTTAAATTGTATTTCTAAATGCATAAATGGATTCAGCTTAAAAAAAACTTTTAAAGCAATTGGATTATACAAACTTAGCTACTCAAATCTATCTAACCATTCCTCACCAAATTTGAAGCAAAATCGTACAAAAAAAATTGCCAAAAAAACTTCCAAAAATTATAACTTTTAAACTACTATTTTTCAATTTAGTGGAAATTTAAAGTTAAAATTTCCATTGATAATACAAGTATGACATTTGCTGGCATATATTAGAAGATTAAATTTAGTATGACATTTGCTTCTCAGTTTTACTTGTGGTCAATGTTCATATTATAAGGAAAGGAGTTTTTCACAATAGATTATATATATATTATACTTACTCATACATGTATATATATTTGACGAACTAACTCACACATCACATGTATGTATATGACAATAAGTATGATGATTAACATTCAATGGCAATGGCATATATTCATATTTTGAATAAAAAAAATTTACAATAGTAGATTGTAACATTTGCTAGTAGATTGTAATATTTGTTGGATGTATATTTTTCTTTCA
>SNQJ01S0006954.1:20526-39232 GCA_010110895.2 Picea sitchensis | reverse complement strand
TGATACAGCTTCTTTCAAAGAAACAACTTGTTTACCAGGGACTTTGATTGATACAAATTCCCCAACTTATCCCATAGTTCCTTGGCTGTAGATTCTCCTGAGACATTCAACAACACTGAATCCACCAGGCAGAGTCGAATAGTACTCCTTTCTCTTCTGTCCAACTTCTCCCAATCTTCCTTCGACATACCAGTAGGTGGTGTACTGGTAGTTTTTGTACTAGTAGGTTGTGTACCAGTAGCCTGTGTGCTAGTAGACGGTGTACCAATAGCCTGTGTACCAGGATCCACAACGATCCATTGTTCTTTGTCTACAAGAAGGTCCTCCATCTTCAACTTCCATAGCTTAAAGTTTTTACCGTTGAACTTCTCTATATCGATTCTAGAAGATCTTTAAATTCCTCTTTCTGCACTCAAACCACTGCAAAAGCTTCCACTAAACCCAGGTTTATCACAGACACAAGATAAACTTGATCTATCAAGACTGAGCCAAACCCTCAACATCAAAGGCGTCCCTCTAAAGCCAAAAACGAGCTCTGATACCACATGTAAGTTTTAAACCTGTGAAGTAAAGCAATGCATATAGATTCTTAAGAAAAAAAAATTTTAATCAATGGCTCATACACAGAGTACACAGAGATTTTATACCAGAAACCCTCAACCGGGAAAACCTTTCTTATATTCATTATATTGAATTTCACCATTCACCATACAATATATACAATGTTTTTAGGTATTCCGTAGATACCAAAATCCTAATCCCTTAATCCGAGATTAATTTAGAAAACCACTAAAAATAGCAAAAACCGCCCCCAAAAATTTTTTGGGGTGCTGCCCTGAATGCTGTGTGTAACCAGGGGGGGCATACCTGCCCCCCCCTGGGATCCCCCTAGGAAATTTCTTGGCGCACACGACACAAATATCACTACTAGAGGGATCGTCAGACACAGTTGTCGAATCTGGCGCGCCCATACACACACATGCAAAGAATATAACACATACCCAACAACTATGACCTCGTTCGTTGGATATGGAGGATGATAGATCTTGACCGTTCATCATAAGATGTTGGGCATGGTCCCTTGGCATGGATAGGGAAGAGTGTCGATGATGATGAGGTTTCAGGGTTAAATGACATTTGTTGACCGTTAGATGGGTAAGATGAAGTTTTAATCGTCGATCTTGAGTGGGTCCCTCTTGTGCACTTAACATGCAATCGAGGAGGTGGATGGTAACTACTGAGAAATTTCATGGGCTGAAAACATCGAGATCATTGATTGAAAAATCCCGAGATTCGTCATATCTAGAGGGAGAACCCATCAAAGTAATCGTCATCAGAGTAGATCAGTCGGGGGTGGTGCATGACTCTTTAAGGGAAGAACCCCGATGATGACGAAGGATAACCCAACTGATCAAGGCCATTGATATAGAGGCCTAATGATCCAGGTGGAAGGTTCCACTTTAGTTCCTTGTGGTAGGGAACGGATGAATGGGAGCCACATGGATGCCACATGTCAGTGAGGTGGCTATCTGCTAAAGAAAACCTGAAATATTTGAGAGGATGTAACTTTTGATCCAGAGCTCGTATTTGAGCATGATTACATTCAACATAAATATATCAACGAGAAAAACCTAATAGTGGGATTCATTAAGAGAGATGGATTTTCTGGTGGAAGAGGAAATTTTAATACCCCACCCCTTAAAAAGGCACTTAGGGGGTTGGGTGTCTTACAAAAAGTATAACTGCACCACAATAGAAAATTCATTCAACAATTTTATATCCACTTTATAAAATCAATGGCTAATTCTCTCAAGCCTCTTTAAATTCACAAATCTTATGCATGGGTTTCTAGGTCACAAACCATCCATAATATAAAAAATAAATCAAAGGAGAGCCAAAGGTCCTTTATTCTTCACAAAATTCATATTTATGTTTTTTCTCCTTATATTTTTGTCTTATAGCTACCCTAATTGTTCAAATACCAAATATAATGCTTTATATTTCAATGGTTGAAGAAATTTCAATATGGAGTGTTGACATGAAATATTGTAAGTTTCTCTTTTGTTAGCTAAATCTCTCTGACTTACGAGATTTCCCTGTGGATGAGATGCCATGACCCAGGGGCATCTAAGATATCAAAATCACCCGGGGATCTCACCTATCCTGGACCGCACCAACCCTTAACATGGATGGATTTGAGGTGTCCCCAGAGGTTTCAAACCAGTGACTTCACTTACAAAGTTCCTTAACAACGTACTCCCTCACCGACTGCTCTAGACCACAGGGACAAGAAATATTGTAATTTACATTACATTTTTTAGGAAAAAATCTTCAACAAAGAGTTTAATAAAATAATTAGAAGAATGATAAATGGTATATACAATTTCAATTTTTTCCAGTTTATCATAACCGGAATCCAACCATGCAATCTTTGCCAAAATTGTAATTTTGGATGGATGAAATTGTTTTTTTTAATGTATAAATTGATTTAGAACCCTCAAATACACCTATTGTAACTAGATTATGGAACATTAACATTTTATATTTGCAATTCCATCAATCCAAAATTATTCTTGGTGGGTTTCAAGTTAAAAACTAATATCCCTTCACATTATTTTGAGCTGTTAAAAAATGGCAAATTCATAAAACATTTAGACTATGACAAATAATTATGCCATGGTGTCATTTACTCTTCTACGACCAAATACTTCTATAGAAACATAAAATCCACAAGCCTGCCATTCTACAAGCTAAGAATATATACAAAAGTTGTTCTACCATCAACAATCAAAATAAATTATTAAAAGTAATGAAATGTGCAAGTAGTTCTTCTATGAAATAATCCTCCTACATCAAACTCCCTTGGTTGGAAAATTTGGCCATCCTACTCACAAGGGTGTTGATAAAACACCAACTTTTTTTTTCCTTAATCTTTCTCTTCCACACTCTATACCACTCATCTTTCATTCTTCTCTACTTTGCATCCTTCTTATTCCTGTTCATAATACACACCACTAGAATTTGAAATTGTAAGTAACTCTTCACACTTTCACTCAACTTTAATATCTTCTTCACTTTGTTCACTATCATTATAATTACCATCATCTCTTCTACTACTTGTTGTAACTTGTTCACCTCTGAAAAATACTATAAATCTTGTTCATTGGGGCTTACTAATTCAAACTACTCCCTCTTAATGGTGATCATTGCATGTACATACTCTATATCCTACACCATCACCTCCATATCAACAAACTCTAACAATGCTTATTGATCAATAATCTCCTCATTTTACTTTTCTTTCACTACAAAAACTTATTTTCTACAATGATCTTCAACTTGATATTACTCTGTGTCATCTCCCTTTTTTTTCATCAAATCTCCTTGCTGCAATTGTTACATCTTTTCTTTGGTATACTCCATTTTATATTCCTTTTCTACATTTTTTACTTCACCTTTAATAAAGTCACCAAAAAAATATTATGGGAATCAAGCAGTCCCATCTATATCTTTTCCATTGTTACATATGTGATAAGATAATCTCCTTGAAACTCCAATACTGCAATACCACTCTCTTATGCAACACCATATTTTGTTGCAATACCACTCACTGCTCCAACAATATCTTTGGTTTGCACATACACTCTCTCAGGAAAAGTGCTACTCCCTACCACTTCTTGATTTTGTTGCACAATCGTTTATCTCAATATTTTTCTTTCATTCTTCTATTGCAAATATCTCTCCACTCTCTTTTGGCATGATATCATGTGTTTCATTCACACTTTCCTCAACAACATGCACCCCAATAATTCCTTTTTATTTCTCCTCTCACTACCTACTCTCATGCTTTCTCTTCATCTACGCCTTCTCAATTATTAAAACAAAATAGTAAGCCTCTTCTAATAATCACCCTTTCTCCACAATTATCTTACTTTTAATGGACATTTTCAATCCATCCACTAGCATGATCTTATTCTCATCACCATCCCATACAAAACGAATGGCCATGCTACAAAATTATTTAAAATATTCTTCTACACATCTATTCTTCTACTTTATTTTCTTTAATCTTCTCTTTCTTTTCCAAGTAATTAGAAATTAAAAACTTACCTCTAAATTTGGTGAACATCTTCCAATTCTAGAACTTATCTTTTCCTTTCCATTTTTGTCCCTCTTCCACTGCTTCCACCAATCATGTGCATAGATCCTCAATATACCACAATTGATTTTCACACCGTGGGGGTCTTTAATCTCATTTCACTCAAAATACTAGTGCATTACTTCAATCCACTCCATTAATTATTTTGGCATGGATTGTCATCTTATCTACCACTACCATGATGAAGTCATTCGACCTTGTTATTTTTAGTAAATTAGTGATTAAGTCAATATTCACCACTTCCCACTTCCACTTTGGAAATGGAAATGGTTGTATTAAACCTATTGGATGTCTATACTCCACTTTCACTCTTTCACATTCCATACATTTGGCTATATACTCAACAATATCCTTTTTTATTCTTAATAAAAATATCAATTCCTTATTGTTGCAATTGTGTTTTCATACCTAAGATGTCTACCATATGGAACATTACACATCTCATTCAATATAATTTTCCTTATTTGTAAAGAATTTGGAACATAAACTTTATTTTTATGCATAAGAATTCCATCATCTTCTATTTTACAATATTCATATTTCTACTATAAATTTTCTTATTGTGATCCTTCTTTTACTTGAAGATAATGCCCATACGAGATAATTCCATCATTTACACATGTTAATTTTTGTAGCATGCATTGCGTGTATCCTTCTGTCAAGTGCATCAACAACTTTGTTATCTTCCTCTTTAAAGTGATTGATGTCAAAATCACATTCCTAAAACAATTCTAGCCATTTTGTTTGCATTGCATTCAAATTTTGTTGTACAAATATTTTAGAAACTATGATATGTTCTTAACTTGAATTTTCTTCCAAATGAATAATGCCTCCAAATATTTAATGCATGCACTATGGCAGCAAGATCTAAATCACGTGTGACATAATTCTTCTTGTTATCCTTAAGGTTTTTGGACTCATAACGAATTGCATACCCATTTTGAGTGAGAATTCAACAAATTCCCTCTTTGCAAGCATCTATACATACCATAAAATCTTCATTTGGGTCAACAATTTTGACAAATGGTGCACTAGTGAGAAATTTCTTGAATAGATAGAAATTTTCCTCACACTTTGTTGTCTATTCAAATTTGATTCATTTCTCCTATAAAGATGTGATTGGGTGGGAAATCTTGGAGAATCCTTCTATAATATCTTGCAAGTCCTGTGAATCACCTCACAATTGAAATATTATTTGGTATAAGCCATCCCATTATTGCTTCAATTTTCTTTGGATCCATTGATATTCCTTCCTTAGAAATAATGTGTCCCAAATAATGAATTAGTCACTAGTAGAAGGAACACTTGCTCAATTTGGCATAGAGTTGGTGTTCTCTTAACACTTATAATACTAACCTCAATTGTTCTTCATTCTCTTTCTTTGACCTTGAGTAAAGAAGAATATCATTGAGGAAAAAAATGACAAAATTTTTCCAAATATTATCTAAGAAATTCATTAATTAAACGCGTAAAATTAGATAGTGCATTTGTCAAACCAAATGGAACCACTACAAACTCAGAGTGTCCATATTTGGTTCTAAAACTTATTTTTCCAATGTATTCTTCCTTTATTCTTACTCGATAGTATCTAGATATCAAGTCTATCTTCAAAAATATATTTTCTTCTCTTAGTTGATCAATTAATTTTTATTTTTTTTGTTTGTTAATTTGTGCGAGACCTGTTGGCTACGCGATTAACCTGTGGCTTGAGAAACCGCGACTCAGGGGCATCTAAGCCGTCAAAATCACCCGAGGATTAGGATCATGCAGATCTGTGAGCCACACCAACCCCTTACGTCCTGAGCCACACCAACCCTTAACATGGTTGGATTTTTTGTCCCCGCAGGTTTCGAACCGGTGACTTTAACATCACGGAGTGGCTTAACAACACACTCTGTCACCGACTGTCCTACACCTCGGGGACTAGTTGATCAATTAATTAATCAATTCTACGTAGAGGATATTTATTCCTCATAGTGACTTTATTCATCTATTTGAAATCAATAGATAACATCAAGGTTATATATTTCTTCTTTATAAAGAATACTCAAACTCCTTAAGGAGAGACACTTGGGTATGTATATCTTTTTTTTTGCAATCATTCTAACTCCATTTACAACTTCTTCAATTATGTTGTACTCATTCTATGTAGAGTCTTAGAGACCGGGGTAGCTCTAGGCACCAAATAAATAGAAAAATCAATGTCTCTCTTTGGTGGTAGTCCATATACTTCTTCAAACATGTCTATAAATTCTTGTAATATTGGAAATTCTATAAGAATTGGGCCTTTGTATTTTTCTATCTCTTCCACATGAGTTGCATACAATTAACACCCTTTCCTAAACAATGTATTCAATTGAAAAACTGTTATTTTCCTTATAGAAATAAGCCTTGGAATACCTTTCATTGTCCTTTGATTTGAATCCTTCTTCATCAAGATAAGTAAAATTCTTGTTGTGACAATATAAAGAAACATGATGTGCATATAACCAGTCCATTCCAATGAGAACGTCATAATAGTCAAGTGGTTGTATATTCAAATCTACAAAAGTATGGAGTCCATATCTAACAAACAACATTTTACTATTTTGTCGATTCTCCTTTTTGGTCTAGTAGCCAACTAAAGCAACCATGATTTATTATGTTTACTTATTTTTATATGAAATATTTCAACCAAGTTATTAGGGTCCTATAATATAGTCATTTGTTCTCCAGTTATCTATTTTGGAGTTTTTTCTGATCAGGTTGAGAATGCTTTCATGATAAGGTGCTCAGGGATAATGGTCTAGTGGTATATCAAATGCTTCAAAAATATATCCAGGTATATCCAATGTTGTCACATGGTAAGTTGGAATTATGATGCATCCACATAGGTTTCTGAAGGTTTAAAGTGGCCCAATCAGTGGATTTCATGAATTTGGTTATTTTTCAATTGTGGCAGAAAGTTTGGTTTTCGTCAGCTAAAAGAGAAAAATATTATATCCATTAGCTACCGAAAGTTAAAAGATTCAGTAGCTAAACGACTTATTCACACCTATCGTTAGCTTCCAAAAGTCCCAAATATCACTAGTGTTTAAAAGGGTATTATCACTCCCATATCGACTATTGTACACAAGTCATGATTTGTTGATATGTTGCCAAAACTGCTTTCGGTGATCATTCATCCAATTTTCAGAAGGGATTATGATTCATTTATCTCTTGTCTAAATCAAGAAATAATAACCCTAAATCGTGCCCACCCAATTCAATTGATCCTGAAAAAATGGCAATGAGCCTTCCCATACTTTGAATCGGTCGATCGATTGTCGGTTTGTGATTGTTTTAAAGCTGCCCTTGATTTCAAATTAAATAATTATAGTAGATGAAGCAGGGTCAATAGGCACCTCAACCATTTTTTACTAAGTTCGGGAGCAGTTACAGGTTTCGCTAGCTAAGAGTAGTTGCAAAATCCAGAATTAGCTGCCGAAAATCATGCTGAGCAAATCGGCAACTAAATACACTATGTTTTGACCTTGTTAGCTGCCAAAAGTTCTGTTATGAACAGAAAGCACATAGATCTCCTCAGATCAAGGCAAATAGATTCTTCAAAGATGTCAAAGGCGTCCAAAAAAAAATTATGGTTATGACTCGTCCTCAATATGTTGTTTTCAAGTTCAAATCGAATTATATTTAGTTTTTATAAGTCAAAGCATAACCTATTTCTTGGGATTTTGTTGTATTTTCCCTAGTTTTAGGATAGTAGACAACAGGAAAACGAGAGTGGATTTTGAAAACATGAGAGAAGTTTTTGTTCAAAACAGGATGAAGAACAACAAACTCTCCCATAATTTACACAAGTGTTAGCAGTTGGGAGAATCAAAGCCATCTCCGAGCCTTATTTTTCAGGCATCCATTTTTTCTTGTTTTGGTCATAATCTTGCGATAGATGTTTTGGAAAGATGGAGATGAACCTGAAAAAAATGAGAGAGGTTTTTTCTTATAACAGACTCATCTACAATAACCTCTTTCAGTTTTCTCACAAATGTAATATTTTGGGAGATACAAGCATATGGTTCACCCCTATTTTCAGTAGTTCGACCCATCTTTCATGGAAGATAGTTCAAAATTTCCAGGGATTTGTTTCTATCTTTGGCCAGGTTGTTGATTTGGACCTCCTAAGATTGGGGGAGAGTATTTTCTATAAATTGTTGTAATTAAAATGTGTGGAGGGTTAGACCTAGAGAGAAGAATGGTATGGTGACATCCCCATCTATTGTAAACATGTTTAACAAGATGTAAGTGACTTTTTTTGGATGAATACAAAGATATTTTGTTTCCAGATTCTTGTGTCATGATCATGTGGTGAAGTGCTTCTTATTGTAACTTGTTATTCTCTTGTTTTACATATTGTTTCTTTCTGTATTGTTTATGAGAAGATGATGTGCAAGATTTGTTCTCAACACCCTGTATAAGCTTAAAACAATATTTATGTTTTCTCCTAAATTTGCATGTAGAATTCAGATAAGCTCTACTCTGCATTTGAAATTAACCCTGACCTTTTCCTCTTTCCATATCACAAATTATAAGGATCCACTGATGTGACTTTCTTTCCTGGTGACATATGTCTCTTTTATTCATTCATTTAATCATCTGTAGATTTTGACTCCATTTTTCCCAATGGCCCTCTTTTGTTGTCTCAGCCAAAACTCTAAAAAAAAACCTCCCATCCTCATAACTAGCTTAATATCTCATCCCAACAAAGTTAAATCATACAAAGAGATCCCTCTCTGAGTCTTGGAGGGATAGATCCTTGACTCTAATTGTTTTTGTGGTTACCTTTGTCAATTTCTCCCTCAGCCTAAGAAATTACGGAGTGATAACATAGTGGCGACTGTATTGGGGAACCTTCCTCAGAAAAGTGTATCAAGTTCCAGATATGATTGTTTATGGTGGACAATGATCAGACATATGAAGGCTGAAATATTCACCTGGCGACTCCAAACCAAGTTTCAAATTTTTCGGGAGACTCCACTGGTAGATGAATCCATAAATCAATATGAGTTCAAGAATAGAACACAGGCATGCTCCTATGGACAGATTTGGTATTCCTGGTTTTCCAAACCCTATGCCCTATGTTAATTGGTTGAATTATCTTCCATTATTTAAAGATAAAAAAGGAGATGTTGTTTTTATGCATTTGTTCAAATTTCATTTGCATATACGCAAGCTTGGGGTTAAGTTTCCTGAAGACTGCTTAATGAAAATGTTCATGGAAACCTTAGAAGACAAATCTAGATCCTGGTATGAAGGATTTCTATTTGCAAGTTTGTGTTCTCTTAAATATTTTCATGCAATATTTTATGAGCATTTTAAGGAATTTTGTCTTCCCTTGCCTCGGGCTGAAAAATGTTGTGCATATTTTGAATATTTCTTCCAATATCTGGTAAATATGTATGGTGATGACGAAAATAAAAATGATGAGATTAAAGAATCTCTGTATGAATTTTCATCTCAATGGCAAGAAGAAAGAATAGAAGGGGGTTGTTGCCATGATTTTCAAGTGGATTTCCACCAAGCAACAATTTCTGCAGCTGAAGATGAAACTGATCAGATTGTCAAGGATCAACAGGCAGAGAATAGTGAAGAGGAAGGGGTTGTTTTGGAACCTCTTGCACATGCAAAATTTCCTCCTTTTTTAGTAGAGGAAGAGTGGATTGAAAGAGAGAAAGTTGTTTCAGATCCCATGGATGACAACATCAACACTATAGTTCTTTCAATGGCAGAAGATCAAATTGAAGAACAATTGATTCTTACTAATCAACAAGTGAAGGTGATTGAGCATATTGTTGAACATTCATTTGTTGATTTACAACAGTCTCATGAACAGAAAATAGAAGCCAGCTGCCATAATAATCAGGAAAATTCTCAGACATTAGTTTCTTCCTTGATTGTCGATGAAACACGACATCATACTATTGAAAGCCATGTTTTTGCATTCAAATTTGATGAAATTTTGCAGCAGTCATGCTTTTATTTTAGCACACAAGATACATATGACAATGGTCATTTCAATTGTCCTCTATTTCTTGATGAGTATCCCAATTCTAAGTTGGTTTGTATTGACATTACTGAGAGTCCTCATTCATCCATTGAGTTAGAAAGTAATGAGCAATATGTTTATTTCCCAGAACTTAACGATCAACCTGTTCTACAAATTTTAAATCAACAAGGAAAATTAAATAGTCAAATGTCTTATGCTTCGTCTGATGAAAGACAGATTTTAGATCCTTTTAATCATTCTTATTCTCAAGAATGTGAGAATGCAGCCCAAGACAGTCAAATTGAAAAGGTATCTAATGTAGAGTTGCATCTTAATGTGCATATTATGAAAGGATGTGTTAAAAATGTTTTTTTTCAAATAGTTGTTGATTCAGATTTGCTTGAAGAAAAAATCATGCATGAAGTTTCAGATTGGGAGGATGATAGGCCAACCATTGTCATTCAGTTGGAGGACAGTCCTAAAAAAGAGCATCTAATGATTTGAAATGGTGTTTACCTTTCTCCTCTTGTTGATTCACAAGAGGTAACATTTCATGATTTTCAAGATCCTTTGGGTAGTCTTGTGCAGGCGTGAGTGAAAGTGAATGTCCTTTTGTTACTCAACATAAGTCTTGGTTTTAGTTTCCATTATGAGTTGCATGTATACACATCATTATGTCTGCTTACAGAGGAGGTAAGCATAATTTTAGTTAATGACCATCTCCTTTTTTGGCTTCATTGGAAATTTCGTATCATTTGAGTGAGTTGTTATGGATCAATTAGAATAGGTAGTAGTATGCAAATAAGCTCATATCTTTGAGCATTCCTTTCATCAATTTTTTCAGTTTCAGATTGCAGTACAGTTTCCAGTTCAATGTGCATTTCAAGTTCAAATTTGAGTATGATTTGGTATTAGTTGAAGATCAAAACATGTTACAGATTTTGGGATCAACCCAATGGATAAGGCACTAATTTACGAATCTAGATATATGATATTATTGAAACCTCCTCAGGAGATTCCATCCCCAATCAGAGCCTATGTTAGGGTCCTATAATATAGTCATATGTTCTCCAGTTATCTATTTTGGAGTTTTTTTTTATCAGGTTGAGAATGCTTTCATGATAAGGTGCTCATGGATAATGGTCCAGTGGTATATCAAATGCTTCAAAAAGATATCCAGGTATATCCAATGTTGTCACATGGTAAGTTTGAATTATCATGCATCCACATAGGTTTCTAAAGGTTTAAAGTGGCCCAATCAATGGATTTCATGAATTTGGTTATTTTTCAATTGTGGCAGAAAGTTTGGTTTTCGACAAAATCTTAGAGCCGTTAGCTACCGAAATTTAAAAATTTTGGTAGCTAAATGGATTATTCACACCTATCACTAGCTGCCAAAAGTCTCAAATATCCCCAGTGTTTAAAAGGGTCTTATCACTCCCATATCGGCTATTGTACACAAGTCATGATTTGTTGATACGCTGCCAAAACTGCTTTCGGTGATCATTCGTCCGGTTTCCAGAAGGGATTATGATTCGTTTATCTCTTTTCCAAATCAAGAAATAATAACCCTAAATAGTTCCCACCCAATTCAATTGATACTGAAAAAATGGTCATGAGCCATCCCATACTTTGAATCGGTTGATTGTCTATTTGTGATTGTTTTAAAGTTTCCCTTGATTTCAAATGAAATGATTATAGTAGATGAAGCAGGGTCAATAGGTACCTCAACCATTTTTTACTAAGTTCGGGGGCAGTTACAAGTTTCTCCAGCTAAGAGTAGTTGAAAAATCCAAAATTAGCTACCGAAAATCATGCCTAGCAAATCGACCGCTAAATACACTCTGTTTTGACCCCGTTAGTTGTCAAAAGTTTTGTTATGAACAAAAAGCATAGAGATCTCCTCATATCAAGGAAAATGGATTCTTAAAAGATATCAAAGGCATCCAGAACGATTTTATGGTTATGACTTGTCCTCAATACGTTGTTTTCAAGTTCAAATCGAATTATACTTATTTTTTATAAGTGAAATCATAACCTATTTCTTGGGATTTTGTTGTATTTTCTCTAGTTTTAGGATAGTAGACAGTAGGAAAATGGGAGTGGATTTTTAAAATATGAGAGAGGTTTTTTTTTCAGCACGGGATGAAAAACAATAACCTCTCCCATAATTTACACATATGTCAGCAGTTGGGAGAATCAAATCCATCTTTGAGCCCTATTTTCTAGGCTTCCAATTTTTCCTGTTTTGGTCATAATCTTGCAACAGATGTTTTGGAAATATGGAGATGAATTTGAAAAAACTGAGAGACGTTTTTTCTCATCATGGACTCATATACAATAAAATATTTCATTTTTCACACAGATGTCATATTTTTGGATATACAAGCATATGAGTTGACCCCTATTTTTAGTAGTTTGACCCATCTTTCATGGCAGACAATTCAAAATTTTCAAGGATTTGTTTCTATCTTTGGCCAGGTTGTTGATTTCGACCTCCTAAGCTTGGGGGAGAGTATTTTCTATAAATTGTTGTAATTAAAATGTGTGAAGGGTTAGACCTAGAGGGAAGAATGGTATGGTGACATCCCCATCTATTGTAAAGATGTTCAGTAGGCTGTAATTGACTTTTTTTGGATGAATACAAAGATATTGTGTTTCCATATTCTTGTGTCATGATCATGTGGTGAAGTGATTCTTATTGTAACTTGTTATTCTCTTGTTTTACATACTACTTCTTTCTATATTTTTTATGAGAAGATGATGTGCATGATTTGTTCTCAACACCCTGTATAATCGTAAAAAAATATTTGTGTTTTCTCCTGAAATTTGAATGTAGAATTCAGATAAGCTTTGCTCTGCATTTGAAATGACCCCTGACCTTTTCCTCTTTCCATCTCACAAATTATAAGAATCCATTGATGTGACTCTCTTTCCTGGTTACATATGTCTATGTTATTCATTCATTTAATCATCTTTAGGCTTTGACTCCATTTTTCCCAATGGCCCTCTTTTGTTGTCTCAACCAAAACTCTAAAAACAAACCTCCCATCCTCATAAATAGCCTAATATATCATCCCAACAAATTTAAATCATACAGAGAGATCCCTCTTTGCATCTTGGAGGGATAGATCCTTGACTCTAAGTGGTTTTGTGGTTACCTCTATCAATTTTTCCCTCAGCTTGAGAAATTACGGAGTAATAACACAAGTTAGGAGAAATATAACTATGAAATTCTTTGGATCAATTAAAATTGTAATAGGTTTCTTGGAAATATTACCTTCAACATCAACCATATTTGAGTGATTGTTTTATTGATGATTATCCAAGGATGCATAAGTTTAGGGAAGGTTCCTTGCCACAATCTCCACTATAGAAGCTTCTTGAATTTCATGCACAATATTAATTTTAAATTCATGTTGTGGGTACATATGTTCCCCTCCACATCCTCAACCTTGATTTTGAAACCCTTATTCCTTTGACCTTGATTTTCTTTCTTATTATCCCTCCAAGACTTTTTAAAATATGTTCTTCTTTTGTTTTATCATACAAATATTTGTCCTTCTAAATTGTTTCTTGAAGAGTCTTAGGTTCATCAAATTGAATCCTATCCTTATAGAATAATGGTAAGACACTTAGGAAACATTGTATATTTACCTTCTCATTTTGAATATATCCAAAAAATCTCAATAATTCTAGAAACTTTTTCTGGTACTCCTCCATAATCATATAATTTCCCCAATTTGAGTTCAAATAACTCCTACTTTTTCTTATCATAAAAATGATCAGAAAGATATTTTGGTTGGAAATATTTCTTGAACTACTTCCAAGAAATATTCCTTTAATTGATTTTCCTTACTTTCCTCAGTTGGTCCCACCAAATTGAAGTCTTTTCTTGTATATTGTATATAGCAAGTCTAGCTTCAAAGTTAGCTGAGTAGTTATGTAATTGGAAATACTTCCCCATCCCCAACAACCAAGATTCAAAATCATGTCCTGCTTTATTCTCACCATCAAAGGTAGGTGGATTAATATTCCTAGGATCTCCTTTCAAATTATCTTGTGCATTTCTTCTTCTTTGATGTCTAACTAGAGTCACTTTTGGGTTGGGTGAATCCATGAATCTCAGTTACACTTTTTGGAAATCTAGAAACATGAAAATGGCTTATGTGGACCTTCAATCAATATTTTACATGATCAACGCTTTAATCCCTCGATTAATGTTAAAAACATCGATCAAGATCCTAACACCTTGATTGAGATAAAACCTTGATCAAGAGTTTTAAACCAAGAGTGAACTATTTATGTAAAAAATACCTCAATTCAAGATTTTAAAATACCTCAATTGAGGATTTTAAGGTACCTCAATCACTGGATTTTAAAGCCCCCGATCAAAGTATAACAAAACCCTTGATCAAGGGATTGAAGGTCTAGAATCCTTCCCCATTTCTGAAGGTTTTCATGGAGCTACAAATTCTAGTGGGTGAAATCCCTTCCTCTCTTCCATGGAATGTGGTGGACATGGTGCATACAAATTCATCATTGAATCATTTATCCAATGGCATATCGATTTCTTAGTTTGGATTTCATACTATATTTTTAATTTATTTTTTTCTAAACCTTATACACAATTTTTATCTTCTAATTAGTGAAGGTCCATAGAGAAAAATATGTATCTTAAAAAATACACAACCAAAAAAATTCTAAGAAATATGTGTGCACTTTGTGGATGTTTCCTCTTCAAAATGGTATTTTTTATTTTTTGTTTTACATAAAAAAGAGAAAAAAAACTTGTTGGTAACACAAAGGTGTATAAAATTTGATTCAACTATTAATTTGACAGTTTTGAAAAATAATAAAAAATACAATTTTCCAAAATAAATAAGAGTGCACTACTACATTATGTGTATATCATACTCGTCACAATTTTATTTTGAAAATTATACATTGAACACTGAATTAGGTGATCATAACAAAAGTCACTTGTTAACTTCTTTAGAAATTTGCAAGGACAAGCATTTAATTAAATGAAACTTGACGCATTAAATGACATTAATAATTTTTTGAAAAAAATATCATTAGAAATACAACACAATTCCCTACAAATTGTTTTTTATTGCATGTCAAAGTTCACAATGAGTATATGAGTTTAGAGGGATTCAATTTTAAAAATATGTAAATTTTCAAATTTTCTTTACAACATTTCAATAAAATGTGGGACACATATTCATGGATTCACCCAACTACTCATTGACTCTTCAAAAGTATAAGACTCCTTCTCATAGTAATATGGAGATTAATGATAATTTTGATCTCTAATAGCTCTTCTTGAATGTTCATATATTCCTTGAGACTCCCTTTTTTAGTGAGCTTTTACTTCTTCCACATGATTTAAACCTAATGCATTATGTATCCACCACTTTAATTGATTCAAAATTTTCACTAGCTAAGTGTTTATAATTCTGCCTCTCCTAATATCTTATCATCCACTCATTACTAGCTCTACAACATGAACTTCAATCTTTAATCTCCTCGTTATTTCTACCAATTCTCATGGATCACCCTTTTATTTGTTCCCATTAGAATTTGTTTCTTCATTCCCCACAAAAATATTTAATCCTCTAACCTCTTTTTCTTGATTGAGAGGATCACATCCATCCTCCATATTCCCTTCAAGAGATAAATCTTGAACTATAGATTTTAATCGTCTCTAATATATCATTGAATTTGGAAAAGTGTTCACACAAATATATTAGTCAAATACATTTTAACCCAGAACAATTTAGATTACACACACACACATTTTGAAAACTTATCAATATTGACAATTTTTGTCAAATAAAGCTATAGGTTTTTTTCTTCCCAAATTTTGGAAAAATTAAAAATACTTCTCTAGAATATAAATATTCCTTGTGGATTAGATTTCCAATGACTATACTCAAGATCCATAATGAGTTTGGACCTAAAAGTTACATCTCTCTAAATTTACCAGGTTTTCTCAATTTATACACTTTTTTGTAGGTGCAGAAAACCTACTTCATGTAGAAGAAAATCTAGCAAGAACTACAAAAATTTTATAATAGAAATATAATATCCCTAATTGGGAATAATAAAAAACTCTAGTTTGGTGATCAAATACCCCAATCATTTTCTACATTGATATAGAATTGTTAACTTTGTTCTTTTTGCACTAAATTTTCTAGAGTTGGAAAATTTGGCTAAAACAACTATCTTTCAAACAATGTAAAACTAGAAAACTTTAAATGTTAAAAAATTATCCAAATTATTGAGATGAAATAAAAATTGGAATTTTTTTCCATATTTGTTGTCTCAGGTCACTTTTCCTCCATTTACGATTTTAAAAACTACAAAAATGTCTCCTAGAATAATGAAAGACTTATTATTTTGTATGGAGAAATGGTCAATGGTTCTTTTTGTCCAAATACACTTTTATTGTAGGGATGTTATCCACAATATGTCTTTGTGTATCAAAGGATCTTCCCTAGGCTATTAATTTTTTTCCAACTACATGAAATCTTATTCCCCTAGGTATATTGGCATTATTCAAGACATTATTATGCAATTTAAATATTACTTGACCATTGACAACAAGATTTTATACCTCAAGGTTTAATTTCACTCCTCTTAGTTCTATGCACATCACCAACTTGTGTGGATTGATTTGGTCAGATAAGTTCATGTTGTAATTAAGTTGGACAACACAATAGGTCTATTTATCTAATTGGCCTTTGAATCGATAATGGCAAGCCTCCTACCATTTAACATGATTGATATCTATGATGTTGATTAAGTATTCAAAGTTGAATTCAAATGAAATAAAATGATTAATTAGAAAATCTAATTTGGACATATGTACATATTTGTGATCAATCGCCACCCATCTTCTATATTCCACCTATGTCAAGATGGGTAGGAATACTGAGGCGAGTTGTGATATCAACCTCGCACTATCTAATGGAGATTGTAAATAGGGATTTTGAATTTTTTTCATCGTATAATTCTTTGATGTGGGCTTCAAGAAATGTACAATATACTTTTCTATCAACAATAACAACTTTTTATTTATACATATTGATGAGATTGTTGACTCCAAAGGAATAATTACTAAGTTTGGATTGAGATCTAGTTAATATAGAATTTTATACCATTGGAGAGACTTTTTTTATTATAATCACCATGTTGACACTGTAGGTATGAAAGTAATTTCATAAATAAGGATTCAATTACCAATGGAATACTAGTCTTATATCACCTATACATAGCCTGTTGCCACCTTCAAGTATTGAAACAATGGATTCACTGACCAAAACTAGACTTCGAGATACAAATAGTGAGAGGAAATACCAAACCCAATGCACAAACAATATATATACATACAAACTAATACACTCTAGTCCTAGGGTTCATGTACTTTCTTTGTGTTGAATCAGTGCTTATACTAGATCACTTGTCTTGAATCTTGAGTGAAATGGGATCAAACCTCATCTCATTTGGCAGCTCACAAAATTACAACCAAATCATAAAAGGTACAAGTATTGGAAATCTTCACTTAAACTAAACCAGTATATCCCAATGCTCAAGTGGTCTCCTTATCTCTTTGTGATTACCATATCTCAAGATATATTATATTTTCTCACTAGAATGATGTTGCAAATGTTTTAAGGACCAAGATTTAATGTTAAGTACAATGAAACTTCATAGACAATGTTATGTTCCTTAAACTTGTAACCTAAGTAATTTATGCAGTGCAAATCCATTTATGATTTACTCATATTGCTAAGAGGAACAAAGAAAAAAGCATACTCCAACTACCTAAATGCATAAAAGAAGATAATAAAAAGGTCTATAGAAAAATTAACATTTAATAGGAATGAGGCATGTTATGCCTACATATTTCCTTCTATCGGCTTGGATATGATACCGGTTTGAGAAGATTCCCTTG
Source organism: Picea sitchensis (assembly GCA_010110895.2). Classification (NCBI taxonomy): domain Eukaryota; kingdom Viridiplantae; phylum Streptophyta; class Pinopsida; order Pinales; family Pinaceae; genus Picea; species Picea sitchensis. The sequence goes on along the minus strand of SNQJ01S0006954.1, from coordinate 21,091 downwards.
AACGTTGGCCTCAATCGGCTTCAATATTAATAGAAAGGAATATTACAAAGAAACAAAGTTAATCTTTCTTTGTAATATTCCATACTATTAATATTGAAGTTGACTAAGGCCAACACTCAAGGGAATCTTCTCAAACTAGTATTAAATCTAAGTTAGTCAAAGGAAATACATGGGCATAATATCTCTCAATCAAAAAAATGTGTTTTTCGTTAGAAAATTATTTCCAATTTATACAAATATTCAAAATATTCAAATTCATTATTTAACAACTTTAATTACACAATATCAAAGAGTTAATACACTTTATATAATTAATAATATTGAAAATAAACAATATCTACAACAAATTTTCAAAATATTCAAATGATATATATTAATATTGTTGTATTATTACTTATATCAAATCAGTAATAAGTTTTGTAATTAATCTAATAGATTCATAACTTTATTTATTTATACTTACATATTAGCAAACAAAAAGAAAGTTATAATGGATTTAAAGTATTTTTTATGGTTTTTTTTTCTTATAATAATAATAGATTAACAAAACATTGTTTAATATATT
>SNQJ01S0006953.1:87084-98783 GCA_010110895.2 Picea sitchensis | reverse complement strand
CATTCCCCACATGCCTGTTCCTCCCAGGAGTATACACCTTCACATGCACAGTCCATCGGTGCTAACCTCCCTCTCTGGGTCTCGGCAACAGGTCGGATCAGGAAGTCTCAGAGCCCGTAGCTGGTGCTGGACACTCTCTGGAAGAAACCACTTCCCAGCAAACTCTTTCACCTGGAAAGAGTTGCTCGTCGGCCTGACAACCTGCCTCTTCCAGTATCAACCACCTCCCTCACCTGGAGAGGGGTCATACACAAGCTCAGCAATGGATTACTCTCGCCAGTATTCCACGCGCAGACCATCACTGCGTGACCACCACAGTCAACCAGGAATACAGTCTCGGGCTTCTCACACAAGCTCAACAATGGCGGCAAGGTCTCACAGTGTTGATTCTGGGAACGTGTGACAACAATCCACGTAGGGAATTACACAGACTCCCTAGTTCTGAACGGGTAAGGAGTGAACTGGATTTTCAGACAAACATAATCTTCTCAGCTCTCAGAACAGAGGGTGTACACAGATTTCGCAGAACAAACACAGGCTTCCCCCCCCGTTTCAGGATTGCATGAGGTCTCTTGCAGACAAGCTCGCACCCATCACACTCAGGGTCGTACCGGGTCGAATGGAGGAGGAGGAACCCTTCTCACGGCTCGTCCCAACCTTTTAGTGCATGCACCAAGGTTGACACTTGTCACCCATGGGACTACATGCGTTCCACCAGCATGCATTCCTCCCACCACTTGGGAAATCGCGTGTCCTTCCAAAAGGACTTAGGATAAAAACATATGATGCACATATCTTTTGAAATAATATTAAAATATTATTTCTAGGTTTAAGCCCCCTAGGCTTAGCCCCTAGGCTCAACACTTAGCCCCTTTCCCACCTTCCATGCCCTAATTCCTTGCCCACTCTGTGGACACTCAGTCCCCCTTCACTCATTCATCGTGGTCGGTCTGCACCTAGCGGTGTTTATATTTTATTAAATATTCTGCATACTTACAAGTACAAAAACAGGCTCCTGGCCTTCAACACTTAGGCTCCCTGGCCTAACAAACACATAAGCCTACAGCTTATAGGAACTCGACTCACCAGCTTATAACACATATGTACAATTCGTTTCATACATCAGATTTATAAAGGGCTCGACCTTGGGGACATTGCAATTTGTCTCCTAGAGATCACGCAAACAATTAGTTCCAACAGATTCCACAACAAGGGCAGAATATGCGGAAGTTGTAGAAGCGATGAAGGAGATTGCGTGGCTTGGGAAAATACTTGAATATTTGTAGGAGAAACAAGTGAATTTTACTCCTCTTCTAATTGACAATACTTCTGCAATCAAGTAGGCCAAGAATCCTGGATTCCATGAGTGAACTAAGCACATCAAAAAAAGGTATCACTTGATTCGATATCATGTAGAGGGAAAGACTATTCACTTGAGACATTGTTCCACAAATGAGAAAATTGCAGACATCTTTAGCAAAGCGCTTGGAAGAGAAAATTTTGAGAAGTTCATAATGATGCTCAGACTAAAAAACACCCCATAAGATTAAGGGGGGGAATGTTGAATGCGTAATCCTTTGGATTGTGTTACTTGTAACATAAATTATAAATATTAAGAGTCGTAGGTGATAGGGTGGGTCACCTGTTGGGGAATACCAATAGTCACATTTTTGTGTATTTATTGAGCTTCAAGCTAATGAAATAAAGTGAAGTGAAGTTTTAGTCCCACTTATGACCTAAAAATTAGGATAAGTCTAAAAGTTTCACGTTTTAGACTTGTAGTGATTATCAGAATTTAGCTATGTAATTGTTGGTGAAATTGTATGTTTCTATTATTTAAATTGTAATTTTGAATGTATAGATGAATTTAGCACCATGAAAAACCCCTATTACACTTGAATTATGCAATCTCATTTTAATATACAATTCCAACAATTCTTCTTCTGAAAATAAATGTTTACAAGTGAAATTTAATATCATTACATTAATCTCCATTAAAATTCAATTATACCAAAATAAAATTTACCCCTAATCTTAATTTAAAGTTTCTAATTCCCTATAAAAATAAAATTTAGTATACTTTCAAAGATTAGTGAAGAATGGAAATATATACATACATTTTATGATCATTAACATAATTACCTAGTCAAACAAAATATATACGAAATTCCATACCCTTCCCATGGAAACATGAACCAAACTATAGAAATTATTAGACATTCCCTCCATTTGAATGTAAAATGCTCATATCAAATTCAAGCAACATTTCCTTCCCATGGAAACATGAACCAAACTATGGAAAGTATTAGGCATTCCCTCCATTTGACTATAAAATGATCATATCAAATTCGAGCAACATTTGAAAGTCTACATTTTATTTTATCATGTCATCTTAACTAACCTATTATTAAATAATGCAACATTGACACATTTAGGACATATTACTTTGTTGTTATGATAGAAACTTATATTCACATATATATGATATATTGTTTCTTTATGTGATTCCATAATTATAGTGTATAAAATTTCTGGTTTTATAATGGTTATAATAATAATTTAATTTTAAAGTTGCGATTTTTTTAAATATCAAATTGATTTATGATATCATTAGAGACTTTTCTTTTATTCAAAATTGCAAAGGTTGTGAAACTTAATTTTAAATTGATGTATACTATCATTATATGCCTTTTATTTATTCAAAATTGCAAAGGTTGTGAAACTTAATTTTCATGATAATAAGAATCTCTTCATGTCATGTGTCAAATTATTGTTGAGTTGCAAAGGTTGCGAAACTTGATTTTCATGATATTAAGAATGTCTTCATGTCGTGTGTCAAATTATTGTTCATATGATGAAAGGGAACAACCTTGCAAAAAAAAAAAATTATATTCTCAACATTTAAGAGAAGGATAAAGTAAAGAGTATAATTGGGGAAAAGTAGCTATGTCCATTGGAACATAAATGCAATACTCATGGTAGATAAATATCTTGAACTTTATTTAGATTTTCATATTAATTGTATTGTTTTTTATAATGATATAATGCATAGGTATTGCTAGCACTCTGTAAATTTGTTTGGCTGAAAAAACAAATGATAGAGGTAACCTACAGACCAATTTTAAGACTGGAAACTAGCCTTTCCAACCTAGAGAGAGCTCTCTCTAAGACTTATTCTCTGACAGATAATGACTTTGAATTGTCGGCTATATTATTGTGTTTGTGCAATGTTTTTGTTTTCGTTGGCAAGGAAATATAGAACCTTGGACCATGAAATCAATCTCCTCAAAGCGAGAAAAATTAATGACTTGATAGATGAAACTTTGAGAGGATAAAGGCTAAGCAGACAATGGTCTTCTAGTTCAAAGGTCATTGTGTGTGTGTGGCGAAAGAAAGCATACATAAAGCAACTTAGAGCACCATTGAAGATGAATTCTAAATTACTTAGAAGAAAACATAGAGTTTAAATGGTGAAGTCTAAAGCACTACGCGATGAATTTGAGACTTATTAAACTCTCCAATTTAAACAAAGGAAATGTATGAATATACAGAAAACAAGAAGTACATACATACAAGAGATCACAATACATCAAACCAACACCATTAGAATCTTTTTGTCAAAGCCTCTGAACTTCTGCATTATATTTCAATCAGGTTCAAAGATTACATTCAATAGTATATTGCCTACACTACTTTGCCAACCAACCCGGCTTACATTGAAAATATAGAATATATAGAAAAAACTGCGCCCCTTAGGTTATTATGCCTCAAACTACTTCTCCTAGAATTTTTGTTCCAGTTATTCCCTGCCCGATGACCTTTCGAATAAAAATTACTAAAAATGGAAACCCAACTGCACCCCATCATGTCATAACTGACGTCTTCATCATGATCATTCTGTCATTAGTAAGATTCAATCATTAGGAGGTGATGAGTTAGCGTTTCTCCTTTGAGTGGTTACCCAAATGATTGAGCGCACTATCAGAACTTTTCCACCCAGTGTAATAGGCTTTGGTTGCTATCTTCCTACCACTGGTTGTGGTATGAACGTGGCAAGTTGGTGTGGCGGGTGTTTGTCAGCTATTGCTCATGATTTCCAGGTGGTGATGACAGTTGGGGGGCCACACATCTCCTCCAAAACTGTCATGAGTTTCGCCTACACTTGTATGTCTCAGCAAGTGGGTTTACAACATCTACGGGACGAATATCTATTGTGTGGGTGCCCATTAGATTTCTTGTTTATCGGCAGGAAACAGGAAACGAGGGGAGAAAAATTTTGTGCCACATTCAAATAGACAAAAATGGGGTCAAGTCCATCATGCCTCTGCCCTCACCTGCAATCTGAATACTCTTAGTGTTTTCCTCAGAGACCAGTTTCATTTTTTTAGATTCTTCACTTGTCTCCACAAGACACAATTCCCTTTTATCTTTTCTTGAGTGCTGGAAAGAGCTACACGTGCGTTTTCCATGGCCGGTCCACATTCCTTGAAGTGCTCTACGATTCTTTCCTCTACCATTCTTTGTTCCTCGTGCAGCTGAATGATTACGTCTTGCGCTTCTCTGATCTATCTTTTATCCAACTTGCATTCCCTTCTCACCTCTGCGACACTATCGTTTTGACAGCCTTTTCTGCTAACTATTTCCTCAATTCTCTGTTCTCCTGGTACAATTCGACAATATCAAGTTTCTCCTACTTTAGTTGCTGCGATGACTCCTGAAAATCCATGTTTTCAGTGCCCAAACTTCTCCGTCTTTCAATGATTCCCCTACTTGAACCTTCAATAGGTTCAAGCCGAACAACGCGCGCGAGTAATTTCTCAGCAACAGATTGGGTGCACGGTTCATTCGGAGCTTGGGTCTTCTCGGGCTTCTTGATCAATCTTGGTCTACATTTTTTTCAGGGTGATGGTTTTTGGGATGAAGAGTCTTCTATTACCTTTCCTTTTCCTGCGGCCTGTTCCATTCTTGACCCCGTGCTGCGAAATGTTGTTTCCCCTGTGGGTAGAGGGAAGTCTCCTTTGGGGTCCTTGGGGATGTCGGCTGAGATTAGAAATGAATCCCAGTATTTTTCCAGCCGTCTCAATTCCTTGACTACCAACAACTTAATCAAAGATATATCGGATAAGCTCTTCTTCTACTAGTTAGCTTCGGCCTGGATGTTGTCTACTATCCTTTCCAGGATTCTATGCAAGAAGAAAGGTAAGTTCAAAGGCCTTTTCCCTGTGAAATTCATCAGCATCGTGATGTGATGTGGATATATTTTATCATACATTCTTTCACGGGTGAAATAACTTCTGATCACCTTCAAGAGCTTTTGGAAAGGCTCCTAGAGATACCGACTCAGAACGCCTGCTCTAATTTTCCCATTTAGGCAGTTTGGATTGATAAAGTATTCATAGCATAATACGTCTAGAGGCATGCCCTTAGACCACCTTTCAACACGCAGAGGGATCTCCGTCGCGGTTGACAGAGTTTTCTCCGTCACTCGGAATGTGATTCCCTCCATGGTCACGCATAACCCATTAAACCTGAGAGTGAACTGTTCATCCAGCTTCGCATTGTATCCTTTGATCTTCTCGTAGTAGCACATACATCCGACCTACTCAAAATATGCATTAGGTTCGTCGTAGTAGGGAAGAACAACAAAAAATTCTGGCATGGTGGAAAAACGTTGCGATACTGATGGCAACCGGCTTTCCCACAGGGAAAGGACCCAGGACTTGCAGAAAAAAATCACAGACAATGCACAAACTTGGATGGTAAAGGAGAAATATGCAGGGTGACTGGTATTTATAATTGAACGGGTGAGGGATGGAATCATGGAAGAGGACGATAAATCCATGGTGACAAGAAGTTTTGAAGCGGATTGAATATTTGCGCAACAAACTCATGCGATAGGTACACGTTGAAGTGTGCAAAGTACATATGATAAGAGTTGCAGAGTATATGTGATATGAGTATCGTGATTTATTAACGTTTCTGACTTCATAATTAGGTGATTATGGTCATTATATCTGTCGACGTGACCTTTATTCTAACAACTTGCCTCGACCTCTGGCATGTAAATTCCTTCTTTTTGAAAGGAATCATACTTTTGGGAAAAAATACCTTCACAAGTCACACATGGCTAATTATGACACCCGTTCCCGACTCCAAGGGCCAGACCCGCCACTTGCTAACATCAACCCATTCGTTATTTAGTACCTGACTCCACATGCTTCGACGCATGAACTATGACTCATCTAGGACTGACTCTAACTGAAAAAATTACGGTTCTAACAAGTATCAAGCAGTTGTATTGATTTCATCAATTGATATAACTTAAAATAATAGGTTGCATTAATTTTAATCATGATACCCTAAAAAATGATTTAGAGCAATCAAGGAGTTACATCGATTTTGATAATGGCCTAACATAAAATAATATGATGCATTGATTTCAATGATGGTACAATGAAAAATGATTTAGAGCACAATAAAGTAGTTTCATTGATTTTAGACATAACACAAAACAATAGGCCATTATGTAAATTTATTTTGGCCATTATGTAAATTTATACTAATTTATGATTTTTTTGCGTCAATTTTTTTCTCTTCTTTTTTAATTGTTGACATTTCATTTTTTTAAAGTTAGACTCTCGGAAGTGCCATAACATTTTTAACTATGTCATTTTTTATGTGTTTTTTAGGCATTAGTCTAAGCCTTTTATGTTTTGGTATTCGGTGATATTTGTCCGAAATTGTTAGATCCATAGATTTGAGTGATTGTTTATGTATAATCTAAGTGCCCCAGAAAAATTTCAGCATGTTGAATCCATTTTTGCATTCAAAAATGGATTGCAAACAACAGAAAATAGTGATTTGTGCAGATTCATGCTGTCCTATTATGGTGGAAAAAGCCAAAACGTAGAACAATTAGACAATGCCATTTTTTAGTCCTTGTCAAAGGCAAGTCAGGGACTCTAGCATTCCAATGACTATTAATTCACATTGATTTTTAATACATATATTATATCTCTAAACTTTATACCATGGTTTGTAATTTTCTTTATTAAATATTTTCCCCAAAATTAATTATTTACAATAATAATAATAATATATTTTTAAGGTCACAATCCCCTCCGCCCAACAATTTGACTGGTAAAGTCTACGAAGGTATACATACACTACCCCCCTTTGGATTTGAACTTGTGACCTCCCAGTTGGAAACACATGTTCCTAACCATTAGGAACATGTCTCCACTGTCTCCACCGCCTACTCGTCCTCCTACATTTGCTATGCATGAACACACATGTCCTCTTTCTTTCACCTTCCTCCTACATTTTCCATGCATGAAAACACGTCCTTAGATAGGAGTGTACAACTATTATCCATTTCATAATGTTTTTCCTTAAGCTTTACATGAATGTCATCAATATGAAATGAGAAGGAACTCACAACCGTGGTAGTTGAGGAAGTGAGGCAACCAAAAATCCATACAAGCCAATGCTAGTGGAGGAAGTTAGGTAGCAAGAAATCCATACAAGTCGATGTACCTGTACAAGTGTGCAAGGAAAATCACCTTTCATTTTCTTTTAAGGCATGTACTTGTACATGACTTTGGTTCAAGGCCGCATAAGCTTCAACCTCGTTCCAAGTAGTTGTCTCTTATTTCTCTACACATTTAAAACATAAGAGGATGACTTAGGGAGGTGATTAATGTGGGTTTATAAGAACATTGTTAGTTCTATGGAACTCTGCTTTTTGAAAAGTTTCACCCCGATTTTTTACTCGGCGAGCATGCGGTAGATCAGGACATGTTGTACATTGAAATCCACAACATAAAAAAGAGAGAGGTATGTTTTCGATTTGCTGGGGTAGGTCCTTAAAAAAGAGAGAGGATAATGAGATTGTCCTAGATCATTCCACTTGTATCCCTTCCTGTTCTGAGAGTGTAACTAGTTGGAGGGCACCTGGGAGGGAAGGCACGTTGGGAAGGTGTGAGTTGGAAGGTCACAAAACGACCGCATACCAGAGCTTCGCAAGTTGGAATTTTGGGCTCAAGCAATAAAACATTCTTCTTTAACATGAAAGTACGTTTTACTAACTCTCTATTGAAAATCAATTCTATAATGAGATACTTTTTGGTCCTAGACTCAATGATAGGTACAAAGCATTCATGCATAATGGTGAGTGCAATAGATAGATTGTTGTGATGTTCTGCCATAACTTCAACATTTAATGGATCACAATTTTCAATGTCTTCTTCCCTTGACCTTAGCATTGTCCAAGAAATACCTTCGACACCAACTAAATTCACTACTCCAACAAGATTCTAAAGCCGTGAAAAAATCTAGAGATAGAAACCGATATGAGTAGAAGAAACATGGATAATGTAATCCTATTTTCTTCTTTCCAGTTATGTTATGACATTTTAATCAGAATGATGCAATTCTTTCACAAGAAATACTATAAAAGAACATATAGTTGTTTTGCACTTATTTGCAAAATAACTTTGAAAAGATGGCCATAATACATGAACTATAGCAAGCTAATAAATATTCATCCAAAGAAGGAATCATGGCTAGCATAAAAAAATATTTTTTTAACTCTTAGAATAAAAATGGCATTTAAAGTTCAAAACGACATTTAATGTCACCAATGCCCTACATGATAAGGCCTTTCAAGGCCTTATTTTTTTAAGCATTCGACCCCAATGTGAGGGCCTTTCAAAGCCTTACTAAAACCCCCACTCAACACCAAAATATTTGGAAAGATGTTCAAAATCCAACAACCATGTGAGAAACGTGGGTCTGTGTGTTCCTCTCAAAAAAAGATCACAGATGCAATAAATTGCAAGGTCAACAATATCATGACCAATAATTCATGACACTCTATTACAGAGATCATAGCCATACAAAATCAAACAAAACTATAATAAAATGTAACCTGAAAATGACTGCAAATCAAAACAAAACAACTTTTAGCATGGTCAAGCATCATTAGTATCTACTCAATAGAAAAATGTAGTTGTGAGTACAGCCGACTTAGTGTGATTGCACAAAATTCTATAAAATTCAAAGCCTTATCGTAACACCCCCAATACCATGCCTGATAGGGCCTTTCAAGGCCTTATTTTCAAAATATTCTCCCCTGATGTGAGGGACTTTCAAATCCTTACTAAACGTATTCACCCTCATTCAACACCAAAATCTCCACAAAGATGTCCAAAACCCAACGACCATGTGAGAAAGGTGAGCCAACGTGTCCCTCTAAAAACATGGATTAGGCATGCGATGAATTTCATGGACCACACCATACCATGACAAGTAATTCACAACACTTCTCTATCACATATATCACAACCATACCAAATCAAACAAAACTAGAATATATTATAACCTTGACTGGAATGAAAATCAAAACAAAAATAGATCTTACTAAGAATGGTCAAGCATCGTTTGAATCTACTCAATGGTAAAGGGGATCATAAATACAAATCACTTTGTGTGATTGCACAAAATTCTAAAACACATATGGGGAGAGTACAAAATGTTTTACCTGAATTTCATCCTACAAGAAGATATATTGAAACTAGAAAGGAATTTAGAAACCAGTAATTGAGTTTGTGGAGTGAGTTACCTCATTCTATGATTTTGGTGAAAAATAAGGTTGTTGGGAAGTCAACTACAATATGTTACAGATGGATCAAATAGTTTTCGAGATCTTTAAAATACACCATAGAAAAGGAGAAGTATATTGAACCCAAACACTAGCGCAGATGTTCCCTGATGACCCAATTCTACCCTAGTATAATCGTGATAGCTTATGCCCCCAGGGTATTGTGCCCATTTATCCTCTGGCTTGCCCAAATCTTCCCTCCTAGGGAAGATAACTGAAGAAGACCTAAATGCAAAAGGTTATGGGTATTCAATCCTGACACCAATGGATAAAATCTCTCTTCAATGGATCTTCTGTACTAGACTCAAAGGGGGCTACCATTGACACTTAGATTCATGTGTGAATCAAGGTACCCATCCCGCCAACCAGGGAATCAAAGAATAGTCATAACTATCGTACCATATGAAGGAGTGTTACTCCATAACAAAAACCTAGGCTCTTTGATAATTTATTTGTGCCTCTTCTTGTTGCAGTAGGATCATTGAGATGATGATTCATTGAATGAACAACAAACTAAACAGGAAAAATGTGATACCTACAGGCCTAGTTAACTTGGTGGAGAGATCGAGGAATATAGACATGCACAAGGTGTTTGAAACCGCCAGCCACTTGGTGAAAGAAGACATCCAACTGTTATGCATGGCCAGAAGTAGGAATGTATTCAATGTTGCAAGATGGAGGGTCTTGGTGGGGTCACATATGATGATTTTATGATTACCTATGCCTCTCAGTTATGCCATATTTTTCACTCAATCTCTAGTGGACAAATTGTCAGAATTAACTGTGTTAACATGCTTGAAACTTTATTTTCATGCAGTCATTTAAGTTTGTCTACTTGATGGCACATCAGATAAAGGAGCAACATCCATCTGAAATTATTCACCTACACAAAAATCTAGTCTATTGACAAAATATTACCTATCAAGTTGAGAAATTTGTCGTGAGGAATAAGTTTCACGTTTCTATATTATGATGCCACGAACCAAATTCTCGATTAATTTGCTAAAATATTCAATCATTTGAATCTATGTAATCAGACACACATCATTGGAATTTACAAGCAGGCACATGAACAATAATTCTTAATTAATTTGCTAAAATATTCAATCATTAGAATATTTTTCGTCAGCGACACGTCATCGGTAATTACAAACAACCCACTTGCACACTAAAGGTCCCAAAACCCTTATATCTTTACTCTTATTCAATGGTCTTATTCAATCCACATTATGATATCCAGCAACAACCTATAATAATTTATAATAATTTATTTATAATCCACATTATATAATTGATTTATAATAATTTATGATTTTATTATATTTGAAGTTTTGTTGAAATTGTAATTATGTATTATTTAAATTGCATTTTTGAATTCATAATAGAATGAACGCCCTAAAACCCCTATTACATTAGGATCATACAATCTTAACAATTGGTATCTTCTTGATCAAAACTAATGGAAAAAACATAGCATTTTGGGCAAAACTAATAAAAATAATTACATAAAAAATGAGTTTACAATTCTTTTAACATTTTTTAGTATGATGATTTACCATATCCACTGCACCAAACACTTCCCTTATGTTTATCACTTTTTAGTTTTAAAATGGTAGATGATGAACATGTTGAATTTGTTTGCATTTAACTATTTTTAAAACTAGCTTTTTATGAGATATAAATTTGTTGGAACACCTAAGTTTTTCTATAATAATGAACCTTTTAGCATACAATTTATTACATATTTCAATATGAAACGAGTTGTGGTTAACAGGTTCCCTTTCCAAAGGATGAGCATTCTTCTTCTTCAATCATTGTATGTTGCCAATATCTTGGAGTTTAGTCGTCGCATGTGAAAGAACATCTTGTGCTTCAACAATCTCATTCTTCATTGGGATGAAATGCATGGCATCAAAGTCTTTATTTCTTTGTTCATTGTTCAAATTGCATTTCTAAATTTCTAAATGGATTCAATGTCTAAAAATCGCTATTGCACTTGGATTGTGCAACCTCAACAACTAATATCTACAATTTCATC
>SNQJ01S0006953.1:52997-87034 GCA_010110895.2 Picea sitchensis | reverse complement strand
ACTTCAGTCAGGGAGTTGATTTAAAGATGGGCAGGCGGAAGACTTGGGAGAAGAATGAACAAACTATCTCAGGCAACAGGCCTTTCAGTAGCTTGTAGAGGAAAAACTCTGAATACAAGATCCACTTGGTTCAGGGATTCAAGAAACTGAAAGGGAGACTTGACTGGATCCTCCAATTCCAAGTCGTTCAGTGCTAAGAAGTTCACAGGGACTGTTTAGAACAACACAACTATTACAGTGATCCAACATTCATCATCCTATAGCAGTCACAACTCGACTGGATCCTCCAATTCTGAGCTTCTCTAATACAGTATATACAAAGATGTGAAAGAAACTAACATTCATCAGGCAAGAAGTCTCAAGAGTCCAGAAATAACCAGAACACAATTCTTCATTAAAGTTTTTACAACTGGGAGTCTTGCTCAACCATCGATGCCTACAAAAAAAATGATTACTGAGTCTATATACTCAGAAAATTCACCTAGCGGCGACCTGTTCCGTCCGTCCAGGCTTGGTGTCTCTTCAGCCAAAAATGGGATGAGTAATCACTGTTGGACCCCACCTCATCTGTGTATGGCCCCTGTAAGAGGAGTAGCTGGGTCATTAAGAGCCGGGATATCATGCGCATACCTTCTCCATCCGGCCGAGGGTTCAGCATGGCCTCACTCTGAAAAATTGGGTACACAGGACACTCTCGAGCGGACTGATCGCCAGGCCTTCCATACCCCAAACTTAATGAATGACAGGAGGTTTCAACCACTCGATCAAATATTCATTTATTCCGAGAGAAAACCAGGATCGAGGTCTCACCAGTTGGCGCCTGGAGACCACGATGATCCTTTCAGCGATCAAACCCGACACCTTTGGCCCCTTTATGCACAGCTCCTTTCCTCTTTGGTGACCACAGGCTGTGATCCTGAGTTTAATTTCAAAGCGTTGTCGGCGCTTGGGGGATCGTGGGTGAGAAAGGAACAGGATATTTCCTCTTCAAAATCGCGACAAGCGAACTGCCAGGAGAGCTCAATTGGGCGCCACTCATCCTTGAAAACAGACGGTCCCAAATTCACCCGACACTGCTGTGGGTCCCAACTCCTGGGCGCTTTCGTCGCTTCGGGGTTCGGGGCTTCGCGATACAAAGTGACATGAAATCTTTACCACTTGAACTTTCTATTACCGAAGGCCGACACGACAAGATCTTGCACTAAATCCCGGGCGACTTGGTAGCCCCGAAATCCCGATGGCCATCAATCAGCTTTGTAGATGGATCTTGGCCGCTGAAGACAAAACTTTGCCCACTTTCTTGGGGGGGGTGCTGAAATGAGGCTTTATGCATTGTGCTCGGGCGCTCCTCATGCGACTCGCTAACCAGAAGGCCCCTTGCGCCCTGGACAAGAAATGTTACTAACAGATTCTTTTAAATTTCTGATTGTAATTTAGGAAAAACTAATTAGACAAACAAGAGAAAAAAAATATGATTTTTTTTTTTTTTTTAAACCACACTCTTTAAATATATCTATTAAAAACAATGTCGAAACATCCCTATTGTAAGGCCTTATGTGACACCCACCGAGCACATGCACTCCTTGGGCATATTTGGTCATAAGTCGGACGAAGAGCACAAGGAGGAGGCGATCGATTGGGAAAGAACTTGTCTTGTGGGCGCCGACAAGAGCTCCTTGGGGAACGATGGTGACATGCCAAACCAAGGGGACACAAACCCTTATTCCCTTGTGATGAATAATGTAGACATCGGTTGAATTTGGGCAATCACAGGGAAACTTGGGAGCACACCCAAGGAGTGGACCCATCTTCCCTTGGCAGTATGGGAACGTTGGAGAGATGGGGTGACCTCATTGGCACACCTACGAAAATTGAAGACAATCAACACAAGAAAGAGCATAAGGAAAGGGGTGTGCACCCAAGGATGGGGTACGTCGGTCTAAGAGATGCAACGGTTGATGGGCATAAGGGCTTGTTTGGGTGCACTGGGTCCATGAAGTGGCGCGACGGTTCGTTTGGGCATAATGGTTCACAAAGAGGCGCGGCACACCCAAAGGACATGGTGATTCATGATGGTGAACCTTGGAGTCCGTATAAGAGAACAAGACACACAACCAAAGGCATAAGAAAGTGAGAAATACAAGAGACATGAGTTATTCTGAGATTGAGCGCATAGGTGGGGTGCACCACAAGCTGAGTAAAGAAGGAGCAACGAAGGAAGTCTTGGTGTGACGAATCTGCAAGTATAGATAGTTTTGTTGTATGGGCCAGAGTTGTGAGACTCTTCCCATCTATGTATCTGAGACAATAGTTCCCTCTCCATAATTAATTATTTATGTTTCATAATATAATAAAATGAAATCAAGTATTAGGCACCGCTAGTGCCACCTGCAATATATTTGTGACTCTTTTGTTTTGCATGTTCTCTGTTGTATGCCATAATGGCTAAGTGTTATGGAATGTTAAATATTTTTTAAGTATACAATTGAATTGCACAAAGTAAGAGTGTGAATCATATTTAGCCTAGAATAGAGTATGTGTATGCTTGAGGTGAAGAGGCAAACTTCAAGTGAAGTATCCTTGGTTAAGCCAAGTTTCCAAGTGACAATCGTCGTGGTGTTGCATGTTCATGAGATGCCAAGGTTAGAATTGTGCATCCCTGTTGGGGGTGTGATAGATGGTATAAAATCAGTTTCACAAGTATTGGGATGAATAACATTGTGAAGACACATCACACAGTATGACAAGATTTGCACATTCCGGGAGTGGGTCGACCCAAGGTGGTGCAACTCCTTGGAAAAAGGCAGATGAATTCATATGATAGAAAGATGTCGTTAATGACTCAAGGAAGGTCGAGTCAAGTGTCCCCTCGTAACCTGAGGCATAAGAGACTTGGTTTTTGTAATGAACCATGATCTACAGGGACTTGAAACAAGGCACCTTGGAACCAAGAGGTGGACCAAGGGGTGCTCCCACACAGTCTACAGAAGATGAGCATAACACAATTATGTTGTATTGTGATTATGTTTGTATTTTTCACTTAGCACAAAAAGAATGGAAAGGATCAGTTTGTAGAAAGCTACGAAGGATTGGTGCATTGGGTTCCTTGGGTAGAAATCTTGGTAGCCAAGACCATCAGTTGTGTTTTGTGGATCTAGTTATCAACAAAATAAAAATGCAAGCTCTGGTTGACTCATGAGCCTTGCATAAATTTTTGAAGACAAAGGTTGCAAAGGAACTGGGACTTGGAGTTTCTCTGTGTGGAGCTGCAATGAAGGAAGTAAACTCTAAGGAAAGGGAAACAACTGGTGTTGCCTCCTCAGTTCACATTCGACTTGATAAGTGGGAAGGTTAGGATAACTTCATAGTGATTCCTATGGATGAATTTAAAGTAATTCTTGGGAAGGAATTCCTAAGGAGGACACACTCAGTCCTCATCTCATGGATGGAAAAGATGGTTATACTTGGTGAACAAAATTCTTGGGTTGTGTGCACAACCACAAGGAAGTATAGTGGAAAGTTGCAACTTGGTTCTGCACTAAGTATGAAGAGAACATCAAGGTGGAATGGATCGCATATTTATGCAACAGTTGTTGGGGAAGTTCAAGAGGATGGAGTGGGGAAACCTGTTCCACATGAGATCATTGACTTGTTGAGTAAATTTTTGGACAAAATGTCGGAAGAATTTTCAAAAGTTCTCCCACCATGATGCACCTTTGACCACCATATATAGCTAGAGCCTAGGCTGCAACCACTAACAAGAGTTCCTTACGAATTATCTAAACCTGAGTTGGAAGAGTTGAAGTGACAATTGACATAATTGATTAGTGTAGATTTCATTCATTTTTCCAAGCCACCTTATGGTGCTCCAGTTCTCTTCCATAACAAGGACACTTCAGAGCAAAGGATGTGCTTGGATTACCAAGCATTGAAAAACAAAATGTGAAGAACCGATACACGTTGCCTTTAATTGAATATTTCTTTGACAATTTGACCAAGGCCAAAGTCTTTTCAAAGCTTGACCTATGACATGGGTATTATCAAGTGTAGAATGCAGATGGAAATGAGGTGAATCAGACCATGGTGACGAGGTATGGGAGCTATGAATTCCTAGTGATTCCTTTCAAGTTGTGCAACACCCCTACAACCTTTTGTACATTGATGAATGACGTGTTGCGATTGTTTTTGGACAAGTTCATTGTGGTGTATTTGGATGACATTGTGTTGTACAATGAAAGTATGGAGGAGAAAAATAAGCATTTGGAACATGTATTTTAGGCGTTACACCATAAAAAATTGTTCTTGAAGATGTCTAAGTGATTTTTTGGGCATACTAAGATACCATTCTTGGGGCATTGGATTGGCCAAGGATGCATTCACATGGAATCTGCGAAGGTCAAGGAAATCAAATATTGGGAAGAGCCATGGATAGTTCATGACATGAGAGTCTTCCTTGGAATAGCCAAATAGTATCACAAGTTCTTAGAGGGATACTCCAAGATTGTTGCACAACTGACTGAATTGTTGAAAAAGGTGAAAGCATGGAACTAGACAAAGAGGTGCAAGTCTGCATTTGGAGAGATAAAAAATAGAGTTATTACCACTCCTGTGTTGAAGTTGTGAGACTTTGAGAAATCATTTGAAAGCATACAGACACATTAGACTTTTCCATTGGAGGAATTTTGACATAGGAGGGACATTTGGTTTCCTTTGATAGTAGAAAGCTCCAAGATCACAAATGAAGGTACCCCATTCATGAGAAGGAGATGATTGTAGTAGTACATTTTTTGTAGACTTGGAGAAACTACTTGTTGGGAAACTCATTTTTCATGAAGACAAACAACATTGCCACACGCTACCTCACGACGCAACCAAAGTTGTCACCTAAGTAGGGAAGGTGGAGAGACTTCCTCATGGATTTTGACATGACCATTGAGTATAGGTTAGGAAGGCTAAATCTTGTCACAGATGCCTTGAGAAAAAAGGCACAACTTGTAGTCCTATAGGAGGAGAATGAGTTGCGTACATGAGGGGAAGTTAGATTTATGTCTTGGAATATTTTCATGAAAATATCAAGGAAGGGTTAGAGCATGATCACACAAAAAAGAACATCATGAAGCATGTGAAGGATGGAAAAAAATGGAAATTTTGGCCACGCAATGGATTGTTGTACTTTAGGGGATGAATATGTCCCTAAGTCATTTAGCCTCAGGAGGGAACGCATGAAGAAATGTCATGACTTGCCATGGGATATTCACCTAGGACAATGGAGGATGTTGGTGTTGTCAGAGTGAGGATAATTTTGGGAGAAGAAGAAGTAGGATGTGGAGGAGTACATTCACACTTGCATGATATGTCAACAAGATACAATGGACAACATAATGAGACCAGGTATGTTGTAGCCGTTACCGATTCTAGAGAGACCATGGGAAAGTGTCTCGATTGACTTCATCACATAGATTCTGATGGTGTTGGGATACAACATGATTTTGGTCATGATGGATTGGTTCTTCAAGTATGTTGTCTTCATTGTGACGAAGATGCCTTGTAACATAGAAGAAGTTGCAAAGTAGTTTTTCAAGAACATAATGAAGTACTAGGGTCTTCCTTTAAACATTGTGTCAGACATGGGTTGTAATGTCCCCTTCCACTTGATCGAGAAGGAGGATGACTTAGTATCCTATATAAATCCCATAATCTATAGTTTGTAAAGAAAAGGGATTCCAGGGGGGTTTATTTAATGTCACTTAGCTAGGAGATGTTATGTTCTAAAGTGACATTAATTAAAAAGGTAAATTGTTAATTACTTAAACATTAAAAGTGACTTTTAATGTTTACGTAAAAATTAAAAGGTTAATAAGATTCATGTTTGATTTAGTAAAAAAGGGGAAATATCTAGAAGGATTGGAAGAAGAATAAAAGGAGGGGTACCACTTTACTTTGGTATTATGATTTGATCTCTCATTTGGAGTGCTCTTGGATCCAAGGTTTTAGTTGGGGTTTTGGAAAAACCCTTCCACTATTGGTTTGGTTTTGGTGCTACAACACACACCCTAGCTAGACAAGAAGGAGATCCATCCATGATTTGCATTTTAGCATCATCTTGTGATTCCATTTCAGATTGAGAGAGATCGTGGATCTTGTTGAGTAGGCTGATCTCACATTTCTACAGGTTGTAATTGTTGGTCATAAAGTTTGCACCTGACTGCTAAAGGGTAGAGCTAGCCCACCTCAAGTTTGGAATGGTTGGTTTTTTGATAATTTGATTTTGTTGGTGAGCTCAAGGATAGGTTTTCAAAGATGGTAATTTGGTTAGACATGCCACATAGTATGAAGGTAAAATCTCCTTTGCTAATGGTATCTATATTAATGGACAGTTGGGGATATGAAAGACAATAACAAGACACAATAGCCAACAGTGCAATGAATTGCTTTCTATGTGAGAATAAAGACTTAAAATTATATCTTAATACTTAGACAAATATATAGATGCAAATCATCCAACATACTTCTCAATAGTTGATCTTTTCACTAAAAAAAAGCTAGATAACAGGTTGCATAATCAGCAAAAAGATAAACTAGAACAATGCCTGAAAGAATAAGGAAATGTACCTTGCACACATCACAAAATTTGCATTCACGACAAGATTAAACACATACATATTTGAGTAAGAAAACACAATTGTCATCAACATATATTCATTAGGTAGAGAACTTTACAATCATATAAGCAAGTTCATCCCTTCTTATAATTCTCCCTTTTCCACAAAAAAATGAACCCTAAAACCATACAAAAACTGCTTATTTATCAATGTTGCAGAGGACTTCGACCCTCTTTAGAACTGAAGTTTAACATCTGCATGACAACTAAATAATTGGATTAATATTCTTTCACTACAACATAGATACACCTCTTTAACTTGAGTGCATTTAATGGAAATATCAGTCATGACACTCTTTAACTTATTCTCAACAAAATGTGGATCATATCGCACAAAAATGATCACTTATTGTGTTTTGACACTACTATCTAGAACTTAGAATGAGTGACATCTATAATTGAAAAAAAATTCTACTGTCTAAACTGGAGTGCAAAAACCATTTAACAAAATTAATGTGATAGATGGCAATGACTGGAACTTGATATCCCTGTGTAATTTCAGTTGGAGTCTAACTAGTAGATAACTTGATGTGTTGGAAAATTCCTCGAACTCTTCCTCCTTATCAGAAATATTCCACCTCAGATGATCTCCTTCAAAAAGAAGCATGTCTTCTAATGTTTTCTCTGCAATTTCTGATACTTTTTATGTGGCTTGGAATGTTGCTTCTCCAATTCTTGGCTTTGTTGTTGCAGAGTTTGAACTTGTATTCTTAATGCTTGCACCTGGTGGTTGTCTTTTGCAGCTTCCTCAACTTCTTCTTTTGGTTTGACCAAGACCTGCTTCTTTACTTGATATTTCAATCGCTGCTCTTCATCCATGATGGCTTTGTTGTGATCAACCAACATTCTTCTTCTCCTGGACCTCATTTCATACCTATGTGTTATTTCTGGTCCTCTTTTGTGTGCTTCCTTCATATGCTCTTGCACCTCTGATATCTTGGACTTAACTTTTGGTTTGATTTCCTCTAATGTTTTTTGGGGGATACCTATGCATACAGTGAGATTGTATCAGAATCCTGCTCAGTATTTGGTCCAAAGTCCCTTGCATCTTGTTGTAAGCTTGAATTTGCAGAGTACTATGTTTTCACAGTTGTAATTCGCACTCCTGAAGCTTCACCTTTGCATAATTCCAATTTTCCTTTATCCCCTGTCATCATCTTCAATCATAATTGGTTGGGGGTCTTTTAATGATGGATTAAAAAGAGTCTTAGATTCCAGCCTCAATTGGCTCATAATTATGGTTTTCCTATTTGGCTTGTTGGGCATCCCAATGCTTTGATTCCCTTTCCTTTTCTTGTCTTTCTTAGCCTTAGGGGATTCCATGAGTAAGGCTTCAACAGGGATAAAATCTGCTCTAAATATTTCTAGGCTCTGTTGTTTTTCTTTCATTTTCCCTCTCATTTTGGGAAACTTACCCTTCTTTTTGGTGGGAGTTACTTGTGTATATTCAACATTTATGGGTGACAAAGGATTCTCTAGATTATCATGTGTTTGTTTATTTATACCATAACACATTCTACCTTTATTTTCTCTTCGCTTTGTAGTGGAGGACCTCAACTGCATTCAAGGGGTTTCCTCTTTTATTATGGTCGATAACTTGTCTGCACTTGATGGGGTACCTTTACTTTTGAGAGGAATTTTCTTATTTGTTGGTTGTTGCGATACCTTCGATGAGATATCATCTTCGGGAGAAACCTTATCCTATGCTCCATCCTCATCTCCTTTATCATCGATCTGTGTATGAGGTTTCTTTTCTTTCTCTTGTAAACCCACAGATCACATAAAGTAATCCCAAGACATTTACAAGCTTTTGATCAAACCCTGATGATACAAGATTCTATGGGCAGACTTGGGATAGCCCTGAACCCTTCTATCCATTTTAGTGAGTCTTTTAATAAAATAAAAGGACAAATTCGACTATTTATCACCACTCAGGTGCATGTGAAAACGCATGTGGTAACAATGTATGCTCGTGAATTGACCCTCACCTATAATGTATCGCTGGAAATCCGTGAGAGGACCCTTCAATTCTTGTTTTATCCATGTGATAGGAATCCCTTGGCTCCAGTCTGGGTTTTGGTGCTCTGTCACCAAACATTTGTTACAGAGTTCAGGGTTTACCTTGCCATTTTTAAACCACTTTTCCCCACAGACTAGGAGAGAACATGATGCCTCGATAAAGTGCTTTGTAACATGAATATAAGTGTCCCCAAGATAGGTTTGAAACCTATTAAATGTCAGTGCAAATTTCATGGCCACACCTGTGTGGTATCTCTCGAAGGAACAAATGAAGTCATACCACTTCGCCTTGCCAAATAGATCTCTAAGTTCTAGGACCGCCTCGAACAGCTCGAGCCCCTGTGGCTTGATTCTGTTCAACTTCCATCGGTATCAGGGGGATACCATGTTGCTTTGATCACCTAAGCGATGCACTGATCTTGAACCTTAATTTGTTGAGACTACAGAACATGAGTTGATTGTGGCCTTAATTTGGATGAAATTGCACATGAAACTATAATTCTCCGCAGCTTCTTGTCATGATGACAACTATAGGTTAAGTTTGCATGATCCTAGCACGACCTTAACATGAGCTATTAGTTGTGTTTATATGAGCTATGTTAGCAATTATTTCCAGGAGCTATTAGTTGTGTTTGTTATGTATTTGTAGCATTTTAGATAGACTTTATGTATTTTTGAATTTGGTCTATCAATCTTCTCCTTTTAAATAGAACTGGTCTCACCTATGTGAGGGAATTGTGTGATCTTCCATTTGATTGGAGAAAAATAAAGTTTGTGACAATCACAACTTTTCTCTAGTTTCTTTTAAGTCTTTGTTTTGTTGATTTAATATTACTATCGATAGTAGTTTTTATTTTGTTTATTCAAAAATTCATCTAATTGATAGCAGAGTAGGTTCTAGGTGTTTGTTTGTCTTATGGGATTTTGAGATGGCTAGTGGAAACAACGAGTTGCAACAAGTATCACATTTTGATGACAATAATTATGATGTTTGGATTATCAAGATGAATAGTTTCTTTTTTCTCTCAAATTATGGGAGGTTGTTTAAAATGGCTTCCATGATCTTGCAAATCAAGTCATGCTCAACACACTCACTCAAATTGAGAAAACCGTGTTGAGAAGGATGCCAAGGATCTTTACACTATAGAAACGGTGCTAGGAGACCCCATTTTCCCAAGGATAATAGTGGCTACAAAATGCATGCAAGCATGGGAGACTTTGCAAAATGCATACTAAGGAAACACGCCCAAGGTAAAACTTTAATGTACTAGTAAAGAAGAGTGGAAAAGGGAGTTCTTGTTGAGAAAAGAATCCTACTGTTAACGCTCAAAATGTACTGGTAAAATTTTAAGTGTCATCATCATATCCAGGCTAGATTTTCCCTTTTAATAGGGCTTTAGCCATTGTCATAACTTTCAATTCTCCCATTGAGATTTGACAAGTTTCTATTTGATCGCCTTTTGCCCAAAAACCCTGTGATCCTTGGCTTATGACATGCAATCCAAAAATAATAAATTGTCATTTTGCCTAACATCCTTAGTTTTTATACATTACTATATCTTTAAATAAAAAATAATATACCTTTTGTTATTATACACTTTTACAAAGATGGTGTGTGCTCAAGTGTCCAAAGTCTACTGCCTAATTAGTGTGCTCAAGCGCCAAGCCCAAGAGTTCTTTGTGCACAACAGAACGATTTTTTTTTAAAGTGTTTGTGTATATTAACACTCAAAGTGCATTATTTCCCGATTCATGTGGGATTACGCCCATTAAGTAAAATAAAAGAAAAAACACACAGTTTTAAAAAAACCCTCATATCAGCGATCACAGTGTATTGATAGGTGTCGAGTTGTCGACCAAATTCTCAGGTTTGAAGGTTACGTGGTTCATATACGATGTCGACCATGGTTCTAATCCTGCTGGTCATAGTGCCATAGAGCACATGTGGTTGAACTCGCCATTGGGCAGGAAAGAAAGAAGATATAAATACTGCTCATGGTTGGTCCTTACATCAGCCTCATGTCGATGTTGCTTGCTGTATGAAGAACGTGTTGCTTGATGTCAAGGTGAATAACTACCCTCCACACCCATGTGCGCAGAGAAGGAAGACAGTCACAGCAATCGTGACTTTGACTTGCCAGCTGCCAGATGTCGATTGAGGGTGCAGATGTTAACAAGTTGATGCGTGGGTTGCCATGTCAGCATACAGAATCTGCCTTTGACGATCATTTGGAGGTTGATTCACTGCTTCTGTGTGCCTGATTTTCTCACAATTGGTGTGAATGCTGCTTTGAGACAATTGCTAGAATTTGGGTTGTTTCATGGAGATCCACATCCCGGGAACATTTTTTCAATTTGTGATGGACGTATTTCATATGTAGACTTTGGAAATGTTGCGGTGTTGAGTCAGCAAAACAAACAAATCCTTATCGATGCAGTGGTACTTGCTGTGAATGAGAACTATGTAGAGATGGAAAATGATTTTACAAGACTGGGATTCCTTGCTCCTGGTACTGATGTAACTCCTATCATTCCAGCATTAGAAGAAATATGGCATAACTCAGTTGCTAAAGGACTTGTTGATTTTAATTTTAGAAGTGTCACTGAGAAATTCAACAAACTTGTGTACCAGTATCCAATTCGTATTCCTGAAAGGTTTTCTCTCGTTATTCGGTCATTGTTGACTCAAGAAGGAATTTGTTTTACTCTTCAACCAGACTTCAAGTTTCTTAAGGTAGCTTACCCAAATGTGGCGAAACGTTTCTTGACAGATCCAGATCCAGCATTATGAGAACACCTCATTCAGGTGCTTTTTAAAGATGGAGATATAGATTATGAAGTTGTAGTAAAGCTGGCTGAGGGCTTCAATGGAGCAAACCTTTCAAATGTTTGTACAGAAGCAAAAGAGAATCTTTTCAAAGCTTGGGCATTCATGCAAGTGGAATAAATATACATTCCAGAAGATCTTTACTATTGTGTCAGAAGGAACTTTCTGTATTATATATATACACATACATGCAGGTCCTGTAAATTCTCTTTATACTCTTCAAAAGCCTTGGAAAAATGAAGCAGGACAATTATATGACCTCAAGAAGCAGTTTGAACCTAGTCTACCTGGCCATCATGGTATTGAATCAACAATATCTTTTGGACAATGAATACCTTGATGCATTAAGGACTAAACTCAGTCCCAGCTTGGTATCAAAATGTAACAAAGAAGTTCAGCCATTGTATACCTCAAGTTGTGAGCTTTTGCAGTATCAAGTGAGTTGTAATGATGGAATGCGGCATGCATCTGCAGTTAAGAGGAAATTGAGGAATGTGTCTGCTGTTTTAAATGAGGACTTGGATTATTCATCATCCAGGGTCATAGATAACTTAGGGAACATTAGAGTTACAGTGAAGAATGATACTTCACAGACGGATAGATTGAAAAATGCAGGAATACAGAGATTAGACAAGGAGTTCTTACAGAAGAAAGAAGCAGTCAGTAGGAGTCTGACAACAAAGTGGATAATCCAAATACAGTATTCATACTCCAGACATATCGTTCACCCGAGGTTAATATGAAAAATCTTGATGAGAGATTGATGAAGATAGCTAACAGATAGCTATAGGACAAAGAGGCCAATGACCAGAGCATGGCAACTTAAGCAGACATAGAAATGTGTTACAGCAGTCAACAACAACAAAGAAGTACAAAGGATTAAGCAGAGCAAACCTTCCAGAATGATTTTGTATGAAAAAGAGACAAAAACAGCTTACACAGGAAGTTTGCAGCGCAAAGCCTCCTTTCACAGTGTCATGCGCTACTAACTTCCTGTAGATGCCCGATTACTTCAAATTTGGTCGAAATTCAAATTTTGACTTAGCTGGAGAATATTTTGGGATAAGATGGTGATTTGTTATTTAAGAATTTATTTTAATTTATCAATAAATGCAGGTGGCATTCGATTGAGGTATCCTAATCTAAGTAAAAAGGGATTCCTAATAAACAGAGACAGGTCATTTTCTGTTGTAAAACCTGCCAGATTTATATTAGTTTAGATCCTATAAACTTTGAAAGGAGTTAGGATATTTTTATATATATATATGATTGTAATCATTCAGGAGGGGAGAGGTTCAGTTTTCCAGACTGAGAGGTCAGACTTTGAAGACGTAGCAAATCTTTTTGTACTAAGACTCCTTGAATGCATAATTGGAATATAAGCACTTCTCTTTGTATTTGTTCAGATTTTTTTTCACATATCTCTTTCTGTACTTGTGAATGAATTAATGTTCATTGTTCTTTTGTTTATTCATTGACTGAAAGTAGTATTCCTTTCATAGGATTGATAGACAAGATTACAAGTATTTTTTCTTGTTATAATTTCAGCCTTTCATATGTATTTTTAATATATATGAGCCTGCTGATATGATAAGAATTCTTCATTCATATCAGTCCTTCAAAACATCTGATGGCCTTATCCGTCCGAGTGTATTCATATGTTTCTTGGGAATGAGTTTTTGACAGTCAATCAGTTTGACCTACCTCACATTTCCTTTATTCAAATCATTTTCTTAAGCTACCAAGCTTGCTCTCTTTACAGTCAAGGAGCGACTCTTGGAGTGATAACACCTACCATAGTATGTGATGGAATAGTCATGAAAGAAAGCCAATGGAGACATGAGAAGAGGTAAGGACCAAGTTAAACAATGTTGGAGTTAATGAACATCAACCTAGACCTTTCTATGCACACACTGAAAAGCACTCAAGGAAGGGTGCTTCTTAGGGACTGTTGAGCAGAGATGGAAAGATCTCCTTGTGTTGTGTGGGGCAAGTATTGAGGGAGACAAGAGCTTCTTTGTTTTAAAAAATTCAATACTGAAACATTGGTTTAGTAATCTTCTTTCTCTAGGTTTGAGAGACTATCCCTAGTCTTCAACATTGCCTCTTCGCCCCGGTGGTATCATAGCCTGGCTAGGGGGAGGCCTATTGTAGAAAACCAAATGAAATAGAACCCATGGTTGGGTGAAAATTTACTTTTCCTCGGTCAATTTCTTAGACTTCAGGCTTCAATATAGATAAGTTGTTCATTTTTCTTATTAATTGAATTTTTGCATTTTGTTGGTGTTTTACCATTAGAATGTTGAAGATGGTTTTCTATAGGTAGTATTTATGTTGTGCATGTCAATTTATTATTGTAGAATGTTTTTGTAATCTTTTATTGTATTTCTTCTATGTCTACCAAACTATTTATGTAGGTTTCCTCTGTGATTTGCTAAAACTCATTCTAGGTAACCTTCGAAGTGAGTTTGGTTGGGGTCTTATCTGACAAGAGGTAGTGTTGCACTGAAATATTGTCGGAGTGGTCATGCAGTATTTCTCTGAGTGTTTCATGTGTATTTATTGAGTGTTTTCCAAGGCATTATCTTTGATATAAAGAAATAGAATAGTTTGTGTTACCCCCAATATAGGGGTAACTAAGGATATTATGTCTCGAGGTCCACAGGTTGCATACATGGAGTGCTAAGAGACGAATGGACAAAGCATAGCCCCGAAAGGCCCTTCTTTTCCATTGATGCATTCTACACATCACTAGCAGCTACAACATCCACCACACTAGCCTCTCCCCAGAGGACAACATGTCTTGCTCCATGAGTTAATGAGTTTGATATCATGGTAAGTGTCAGTCTAATATTTAAAGGATTTGAACATGTTGCAAAGAATATTTCTTGATTACAAAATGTTTGCTTGGAATTTATACTCTTCTCCTTATTTAACCTTGGTGGGTGTCATTTTTTCCTAGTAATTTGGTCACCCTCAAGAATAAGATACTATTGGGGGGTTCCTTGAAGAGTCATCATCCATTCCTGATCATATTTATCACCTTCCATACTTCTTTCCCTCCGTCTCCTTATCTTTTGTGATTTTTGGGTCTACTAACCCAAGAGGGGATTGTACCTCATTTCATGGGAAGAAGGGGCTAAAGGCCCAGAGGGGAAAATAGTTGGAAAACGATAAAAGGAAAATCATGAACCTTCCAAATGCTCACCCAAGAGGTCTTGAGAAACAATGAAGCATTATCTCTTAAAAGCATAAGACCTACAAAAGAAAAAGCTCACATCGGGTATCAAGCTATACTTTACCCCTATGGAACTTTGTGTATCTCTCCCTTCAATTGACATTGGGTACTTCCTCCCAAGATATATCTTACCCATTTGGAGTACCCAATTGTTCTAGACTTTAATTAATTAATGACAATAAATGGGCTTGGAAAAAGGTTGCATCGCAGACGAAGGGAAACACACCCTCTACAAAGGTGCCCATAAATGAGACACTACATCCCTTGTATTTCATGAACCCCATGCCCAAAAGTCTTACCCACTCCACCTCACACTCATACATGACTTGATGGGTTTCTCCTAGGAAACACCTTTGACTTGAAGATTGACTAGTCCAATAGGATGCCTTGACACCCCTTGCACACCTAAATTTGACAAATTGTATAACGTCTTTGAGCATTTGTTTGGTTTGAAAAGGGGGGTTTGATGCACATGTTTGGATGGTTTGATTATTATATGTGGCTTACTTGGCATGATCTTTTGACTCATGGACCCTTGGAGGGCGTAACTGTTTGTCTTTGCAGGACCTTTCCCTGTGGACATATATTCATGAGGAGATGATTAGCTCGGACCTTCATGAAGGCTTGAACCCCAAGGATGGATGCATGGAACCCATTCCCGGGGAAATATCGCGATGACGAGTTACACAATGAAATAAGAGGATGTTTCCCTTGGAGACATGAACTTAGGATGGCTTTCCACCTCCTCCCACTTGGATGTTGGCTTTTGGAGGCCTAGACGACACTTCCAAGCCTATGACGTCACCTAGCGTTGGGGTTTGACTTGATGGAGGAGGTCCTTGAAGATTATGTTGACATGTGTGGACATGGGTCAGGGAATTTGGAGGCTTAGCGCCATGCTTCTCCATCTAAACGTCTCCTTGAGTAGGCCTAACATCACCCTAGGAGGGATGAAATCACCCTCTTTAGGGTTATTTTTTAAAGAATTGATTTTATTTTTTATTTTAATGAGCAAATTGACACGTAGGCTCAGTTTTGTGAAAAGACACAACTGTTGGGTAAAAGAAGCCAAGATTTTCCATATAAATATGGTTGGAATTTTCATTTTTCAACATAACTCTCCCATTGAAGAGAGATGACTGAATTTTTCGCCCTATAAGGGTTATTGGCTGAAATTACTTAGGTGCACTTTCTTGAAGACTTGTTTGGATGCATATTGGATCATTTCTTGGTGGAATTTTGGAAAATCTAGGGTTTTGTGCTTGATTATTCTTGGTGAAGTAAATCTGAAATTTTCATTTCGTGTTAAATGTTTATGGTATGTTTACTTATTCATATTGAAGATTGTGAAATTTCTTTCTTGAAACCCTAGGAGTAAGAAACATAAGGTGCTTCTTTCTTTCTCTTTATTTTGCTAAGTTTTTCTTAAGAAGATCTTGTCTAGACAAACTTATAGAGCCCTAAAGTGCTATCACTTTAGAAGCTTTTTCTAGTTCTTGTTGCATAGAATGTATTTAAAGAGTCTAAGAAGAGGAGAAATCAATAGGGCCTAGAAGTTCCTACACCCTAGTTGAATTTTCTCTCTAAGGCTTGGCACTTGAGGACTTAAGGTGTTGTTCCTCAAGCTTCCACATTTTAATCTCTTAGACACATATAATCATTGTTATCTCTCCAAGTTATTGTGCTAATATAATTGCCTCCATAAGCCCTAAAAGGCACTAGTTCTCACTTCTATTTTTTTGAAGGATTGATTGAACACTCAAACACTATTCTCTTAATTTCTAACTAACTATCTCAAACCCTAATTTAGCCTAGATTACTAATCTACTTGTTGTTGTTCCAAAACATTGCTAAAACCATACTAACTGCAACAATTTTCTGCATACACTAAACTAACTCGTAGCTAACTTACTCAAAACTTGCTTGTGACAATTGTTATTAAAGAATCTACATGATATATGATCAATGTTCATTGTCTTTTCTAGCAATTATGATTACAATTTCTATCGTCTTGTGGTTGTTACAATTTAATTTTGGTTGTTATAAATTGTCATCTAACTATAATTTTTCTTCATCCATCATATAATTGCATTTTCTATCGTCTTTGGAGGCTTTAATATCATTTTTGTACATAAAATTGTCATATATATGCTTTGTTTCTCTTGTTTCGAGAAGGTACACAAATTACACTTCTTTGTTGACTTTGGTGACCAGTGAGAGGGGGATATTTCTTAAACAAAATCTCATTATACCCAGCCCTTTAGGCCACCAAGGATGCCTCCCTTGGGGTAGACTTACTTCTACTAATAAAAGTGAGGATTTCCTATTGAGGTGACTGTAACACCCTGTTTCCCCCGGTTTGTAAATATAACTATATGGGCTAAGGAACTATGGAAAACTTAAAAGTGTGAATGTTTGATTTGATGGACCTTGTATAGAAGGTCGATGAATGTAAATTATGATTATTTTAATAGAAAATGGTTACGTGTTGCATAATTGATGAAAGAGGGGATGTGCTAAGAGAGACCACGAAATGTTGTGAAAGGTGTTGGAGGGGACCTGGAATGGTTGCGTTAACCTCCACCGAACCAATACCATGCTGGAATTAATTTTCTCAGATCAGAACAACCCCTTGACCCAGAAATGAATAACGATCGGGCTGGTAGGTGGGAAGGCCTCCTCAAGATTTAATGAGGGGATGGGGCAGATCGTCCATCCGTAAGGCCCCCAGACCTGACCACAGATTGGAAATTCGAGCCACACACAATCTTGTGGGAAAGGAAAGAAAGGAAGTGTGGTGGGTGGGGCAAGACCTGCGAAGAAAAATACAGAGACAATAGAGGAAGCTCTCGGTTCCCAGGAAGAACTAAAAGAGGAACAATGAGTTCTTATCACAGAAAAATAGAGATTGAGCTAGGAGAAGGAGAGTAACCTTTGCCCTCATCTATTTATGTATTGGGAGAAGGAGAGTAACCTTTGTCCCCAAATTCCTTTGAGCTGGAAGTAAGAGATTTAATCTCAAAGCATCATGGCTTAAGCTCGGGGGTGGCCAGTGATAAATCCATTGGGAGTGACTGAGCCTATGGTTGGCTGGAAACGATCACCCCTTTCAGCAGTTGCACCATGCTATATGGTTCTAATAAGTGTTTTCTTTCCTTATGATTTGAATTGTAAATAATGGATGTATGCAAGTATTTATATGTTTATAAAGGGTTCTTTCTTTGTAGTAAATGATTAAGTTATGAATATGCGTTCTTTCCCTCGAGAGCCTATGGTTCTTCTTGATTTTCTCCATACGCCTCTGTGTAGTTATTCGAAGGCACTTTCCCAGGGAACCACATCATCGTTCCAGAGTCATAGCAAGCCTCTTGAATAGCTATCGTTTTGGTAACCCCACAAGTTAATTTTCCTTTATTCGGAGCTTAAAGATCTATGAGTTAGGAAGGTGTTCGTTCTAGATCAGTGGTCTAAAAGACTCTGAACTTGCACCTATTTCCTTAACCAAAAAACCGACTAAGAGCGGTGATCATAGTCCAAGAGTTATACGAGGACCCACGTGACCTGGGTCTAGGAACCTTGGAAATTGAGGCTCTGAGATGTCAAATCATTACAACCATTGATATAAGGAAGGAGATCAAGGGTGGGAAATCATTGCGGAGCGTGGAAGTGAAAGTAGCGGATGCTCTAGTTCACATCTCGCAATTCACCATTGTCATTGACCTCGTCGGCTGGAAGATCAACGACTCTGATTTGACCAAGTTGGTGAGTACTTTTAGATTGCAGGAGGTGAGCTCCCTGATAAAGAGTACGCATGTTAGGACCCCGTAATTGATGTGAACCGTCGATTGGCGAACACTTTGGTATGAGTCGGATCATGACCGCCAGACCCTGATTAGTTGCGATATGGGTTGTTGTGAGCCTTTTTGGAAACCTGAGGAGTAACAGAGTCCCTCGGTACCGTTGGTCTTAGAAGAATCGCAAAGCTCGGAAGAGAAAATGTTTTCAAGAACCGAGGCAGGACCTGAGATAGCTCGACTCGCAGGGGGAAATGAAGGTGGAGGCCTTGAACATCTACCAAACTCTCCCAAGTTGGAAGATGTCAAAATCTCAGAAGGAGAAGCGACGAAAGTCATCAAAACGACTGTGGGGGAAAAGCCCAGACCGTTAGATTAGCGTCTACGAAAGAAGAGGAGAAACGTTGTGAAGGAACATATCCTAAATGTCAGATCTAAGTGTGAAGGGACGATATTCATCCGATATAAGATAAGGTGCACAAGTTTTAACATTGGTGTGAATGGGAGGGTGGACTGGCCAAGGTCTCGAAGTCCCGGAGTTGATCCTGGCCATTGATCGCTCGAAGATACATGTCGACAGATCAACAACTCCACAGGAATCACTTCTATATTTTCAGAATTGAGATTTGAAACTACCGAAGCCTAGAAAGCAGGAGACCCAAAGTAATTCCCAACCGTTAGATCGAAAGGGACACGTGGCAGAGATCCGTTGTCCTCAGGTGAAAGTAAAGTTTGAGATTTGAGGTTCCCGAGTCCGGGAGAGCT
This sequence comes from Picea sitchensis, assembly GCA_010110895.2. NCBI lineage: Eukaryota > Viridiplantae > Streptophyta > Pinopsida > Pinales > Pinaceae > Picea > Picea sitchensis. Next base: position 67,730 of record SNQJ01S0006953.1, on the reverse strand, counting down.
AAAGGAGATATGAACCGTCAGATCCAGAGGTACCCGTGATGACAGATCATAGACTTAGGAGAAATCACCTCAAGAGTTTCAGATTGAGAGTTGAAACTCTCGAAGCCCGAAGGGCCGAAGTGTCAAAGGGTCGAAGCACCAAAGTGCCGAAGTGTCGAAGGGTCAAAGCACTGAAGTGTCGAAGTGTCGAAGTGCCGAAAATAACTGAAGTAGATCTGGACCGTCAGATCCATAGGATAGGTGGTGTGAATCTATGGATTCCGGGTAAAGACCCAAAGTAAACGTCAGTCGTCAGATCATCCGAAGTAGATCTAAACTGTCATATCTAGAGGACAGGTGGCATGAATCTATGGATTTCGAGTAAATACCCAAAGTAAACGTCAACCGTCATATCGTTCGAAGTAGATTTGAACCGTCAAAGCTAGAGGACAGGTGGCGTGAATCTGTGGATTCCAGTTGAGGACTCAAAGTAAACGTCGATCGTTGAATCATCCAAAGTAAATCTCAAGCGTTTGATCGCCCAGGTGAAGCTGACCCATCAAATAACATCTATTCAGGAGAAGGCAAGGTTTGAGAGTTGAGATGTCCGAAGTCCAAACTTCCGTAAATCCGAAGTAAATCTCAACCGTCCGATCAACCAAAGAGAAGCTGAGTTGTCAGATCACCCGAGGTGAATATCAACCATTGGATCATCCGAAGTGGTTGAGTCGTCGGATTCATAGGAGGCGTGGTGTATATCTGAGAGCTCCGGATAAATATCCAAAGTAATTCATATTCGTCAGATCTAAGGGAGACGTGATGTAAATTTGGGGACTCCGGGTAAAGACCCGAAGTAATCCTCTATCGTCAGATCAAGAAGACACACGTCAGTGGATTATAGCCTTCTGATAAAAGCCATTGGGAAAAAGGGGGAAGTTTGAGATTTGAGATGTCAGAAGTCTGAAACCCGAAGGAGATCTCGGTCATTGATCGAGAAGAGGACCCCAGGACCATTGATCCAGCTGAAAGTCCAACCACCCGAAGTAAAGGCAAAGCCATTGATTAGGAGGATAGGTGTTCACATATCGTCTATTTGGAATATTGAAGTACGAAAGAGACCAGGGTTTGAGAGTTGAAACTCCTGAAACCCAAAACCACGAAGGAGATCTTGTCCGTTGATTTTGCAAGAGGTCAAATCTGATCCATAGGTCTGAGAGGGGCATATTTGAACCGCCAGTTTTAGAAGTACTGTCAATATTGGGAGATCGACGGTCCCATAGAATTGCGGGGATAGAATTTGTGCGGGCGTTAAAAAGTTGAGGGCGGGTCGCAATTCAAACCGTGGTTTTGAAAAGAGGACACATGGAGGCTCGAGGAGAATTGCAGGCTGAAAATAAGTTTGATTCAAACTGAATTTGGCCACATCCGCAATCGAGTGGTCCCGTAAGGTCATTTCCCATGGTTACATCAAGACGGGGCTTATCCAGAAAAGGAGCTAACGCCCAGTACTCAAAGATTTTGCAGGGAAGTGAAAGGGGAGGTCACGGGTGCCATTAAACCTGCACCAAGGAGACAAAAGGTCCTATGTTTAATTACAGAACGAGACCATCAAGGTCTCAGAGAGTCGTTTGGTTTCAGAATCGGAGATCCTTGACCGGAACACTGGGTTAGTTCCCTAATTATCCCTATTAGAACCCATAGAGAGATAGGAATTATTCCTGTAAAGGGGACGATTTTGTTTTTTAAATTTTAGTCGTCGTTGGTGTGTTACAAATTGGTATCAGAGCATGGTTACAACACTTGGCCTTCTTGGGCTCACGGATGAGTCACTTAAAAAATCTATTTGGAGTACTTTTAAAAGAATGACACTCTACCTTACCTCTTTCTTAAAAAGTCTGATTTAAAAATGTTATTAAAGAAAATAATGAAATTTTCTGCTGTGTGTATGCAATTAAGAAATTGAACCATGTATTGTTCATAAACTAATAGACTGTTAACTAACAATAAGTGTTTTGTCAACACTCGAGCAGTCAGTGAATCACGAGAAAACTTCAAGACTAAAGGATGGTGACGTGTCATGAAGTGGGGGATGGATCCCACAATAGAGACGGAGAATCTGACGAAAGGAGGGTGGTGGAAACCCCTCCAAACTTGGATGAAATTGTAATGAGCCTCGGGGATGAATTACGGAGTTGCAAGACTGACAATGAGAGATTGATAAAAGAGAAACAAAAAAAAGACAGAAATGAACACGGTCTTGCTACAGATCTTATCTGACATACAAAGGCAGCTACAGCATGAACCCACAACCAGTTATGTGGACCGACGACATAAGAAGAGAAGTAAAATTCCGCTTGAAATCGGAAAAGACGACTCCATAACTAACAATACTGGGAAAAGTACCTCGAAGAAGGCCCAACCTGGAGGCAGGGGACACTCATTGATAGAGTCCTATGGAAAGGAAGTTGGTGACTCCAAAGTATATTCTAGTAGCAGAGCCAACTCACATTCTAGAAGGAAAGGAAAGAAGCGGAAGCATTCCAAAACTCACGATCCTTCCTGAAGAGTTCAAGAAATCCAAACCACCCTCTTTTGATGGAGATATTAAGAAGGGAGAAGAGGTTGAAGCCTGGTTGCTTGGTTTACAGAAATACTTCAGGGTCCATGACTACTCTGAAAACTTGAAGGCTCAAATAGTCATCTTCAACTTGAATTGAGTTTGACAAACCAAATACCTTAGAAGAAACTATCCAAAAGGTGAGGTATTGTTATGAACAGTTTGGGAGTAAGACAAGACCTCACGAGGACTAGAAGAAGAAGAGTAGTTCGAGATTCCAGAAGAAGGGGTTCAAATCCTCAATATTCAAGAACTATAGAAAAGATTCTAGAAGGAGCCTTCCTACTAGAAGTGTATATCAACAAAAATTCCCCTCTCAAAGTGGAAATAAAACTTTTAAGATAGCCCTAGGAAAGAATGATAACCTAAAGAAGGAACCCTTAAAATGTTGGGGTTGTGGAGAGGATCATAAATTGAGGGACTTCCCACACAGACAACAGAACAGTAAGAAAGTCTACAACATCCAAGAAGTGACCACCATCAATGATGTGGCTAGGATCATTCCATGAATCTATGAAACCTTGGACAACAATCAAGCTGACCACCAAGCTTCAGTAGTGGAGCTCGAAGGTATGATCGTTGACCATCTAGTTTCTATTTTAATTGACCCAGGTTCTAATTTGATTTATGTGGCCCCTCAGATTGTTGATAAGTGTAAACTGCAACCAATTAGACATGTTAAATCATGGTTGGTGAAATTAGCCACTGGGACCAAAGGAAAAGTGGCAGAGTTCATACCATCCTCAATTCATCATGGGTGGATTTCCCACCCAAGCGCCCCTTAACATACTTCCCCTGGGATATTATGACTTGTTGATTGGTATGGATTAGTTGGTTGCTTACAAAACTAAATTGGATTGTTATCATAAAACTTTAGAATGTGTAAATGAGGAAGGGAGAAAGATGACCCTCCAAGGGATTCAGAAGCATGTCTCAGTGAGGCAAATATCATCCCTTCAAATGAAAAAGTATTGCAAAAAGGGTTGTTCCTTATATGCCATACAGGTATTGGAATTTGCTGAGGATTACAAACCAAACCTAGAGGACCACCCCATATTAAGAGAATACAAGGACGTGTTCCTAGAAGAAATACCAGGTCTAACTCCGAGAAGGGATATTGAATTTTCGATAGAACTTACACCAGGAGAGGTACCAACATCTAAAACGCCATATAGGGTGAGCACGCCAGATATGGTTGAGCTCAAACTACAACTAAAAGAGATGATGGACAAAGGCTACATACGACCTAGTGTATCTCCAAGGGTTTGCCCATCTTGTTTGTGAAATAGAAAGATGGAACACTCTGACTGTGCATAGATTATAGACAACTCAATAAGACAACCATAAAGAACAAGTACCCCTTACCTAGAATCAATGACTTGTTCGACCAATTGGGAGTTGATTCTATCTTCTCGAAGATCGACTTGAGGTATAGATACCACCAAGTCCGGATTAAGGATGAAGACATCCACAAAAAAAAATTTAGAATGAGGTATGGTCACTATGAATTTGTGGTGGTGCCATTTGGGTTAACCAATGCCCCCACCACTTTTATGTGCTTGATGAATAATGTACTCAGCAAATTTCTGGACAAATTTGTATTGGTTTTCATTGATGATATCCTAATATAATCCAATAATAGGGAGGAGCACGAAGAACATCTTAGACTCGTACTTCAAGTACTAAGAGATCATCATCTCTACGCTAAGTTTAGCAAGTGCGACTTCTTTCAAAAGAAAGTCCATTACTTAGGCCATGTCATTTCTAAGGAAGGGGTGGCAGTGGAACCTGATAATATCAGATCTATTATGGAATGGCCTACCCCAAAGGATGTATCATATATCATATCCTTCATGGGCTTAGAATGATACTATAGAAGGTTCATAAAAGGATTTTCCAAGATTGGTTGTCCAATCACTGCCCTTCAGAAAAAGGGGATCAAATTCATTTGGAGATCAAAATGTGAAGGAAGATTTCAGGAACTGAAATACCTCCTGAACCATGCACCCGTGCTAAATATTGCAGACCTGGATAATGATTTCGTTGTATGTACAGATGCCTGTAAGGAAGGAATCAGAGGAGTCCTTATGCAAGAGGGACATGTAATTTCCTATGCATCCTAGAAATTAAATGAACATGTGATCAATTATGTGACCCATGACCTAGAGTTGGCTGCCATAGTACATGCTTTAAAAATGTGGAGGCACTACCTCATGGGAAGGATATTTGTGATTATGACAGACCATTGTGGGTTGAGGCACCTATTTGATTAACCAAAACTCAACGCCAGGAAAGATAGGTGGATGGCTCTCCTAAGTGAATTCGATTTCTAAATCAAACACATAAAAGGAAAGGAAAATAGGGTGGTTGATTCCCTTAGCAGAAGTATAAAAATGATTCATCTGGAAGCAATAAGCACCTGTGAAACAGATGTCAGGGAAAGAGTTAGAAATGCACAATAGAAAGATGCATTCTTTGATACTGTGACCTCATACCTAAGACAAGAGCCTACGGGGCTAAAGTATGAAGGCTACCAAATGCTCGAGGGAGGGTTGCTGACTTACAAAAGCAAATTGTATATTCCAAACTGTGATGACTTGAAGAGGTTCATAATGGATGAACTACATAAGATACCATATACTGGTCACCCAGGACATCAGAAGAAGATCACGGCCACTAGGAAACAATTCTATTGTCCTGCGTTGAAGAAAGACATAGCTAACTATCTAGCTAAGTGCCTAGAATGCCAGCAAGTTAAGGCAGAACACTAGCATCCAGCGGGATTGTTACAGCCCCTACCAATCCCAAAATGGAAATGGGAAACCATCTCCATGGATCTCATCACCGGATTACCAAAGTCGACCAAGAAAAACGATTCCATCATGGTCCTAGTCGACAAACTGAGTAAGTTTGCTCATTTCGTTCTTGTCAAATCAACTTGCAAGGCCATGGATATTGCAAATATATTCATGAAGGAGATATTTAGACTGCATGGCATTCCCAAGGAAATTGTATCTAACCAAGATACCAAATTCACTTCAAGATTTTGGAAATCCTTAATGGCTGGTTTTGAGACAAAATTGTTGTTCAACACAACTTATCACCCTCAAATTGATGGACATGCAGAAAGAGTGAACCAAATAGTAGAAGACATGCTAAGGATGCATGTAATGCATCAACCTAAGAAGTGGGAAGACTACCTACCATTGGTAGAGTTTGCCTACAACAACGGTTATCAAGAATCCTTGAAGATGAGCCCTTTTGAAGCCCTCTATGGTAGATAGTGCAAGATTCCAATCAGTTGGAGTAACCCAATAGACCGAATTACAATCGGACCCGACATGATGAAAGAAATGGAACAACAAGTGGTTCAGATAAGACAAAATCTAAATATTTCTCGGGATAGACAGAAAATTTACGCTGACAGAAAGAGGAATCCCAGAGAGTTCAAGACCGGAGACCATGTCTATCTCAGAGTTAGACCCAAGAAGATTTCCCTAAGAATGGGAGTTGGTGCCAAGTTGCCACCTTGGTATTGTGGACCCTTTGAAGTCTTAGATAGAGTGGGACTTGTATCCTATAGGCTAGCACTTGCTCCCACTGTAAAAGCACATAATGTCTTTCATATTTCATTATTGAAGAAATATGTACATGATGCTAATCATATAATTGACTGGTCTGTGATCCAGGTGGAATCGGAGGGAGAATTCCTACCAGAACCCCAATGCATATTAGATAGGAAGGAAACCTCACTGAGGAACTGAACCATTGCACAGGTCAAGGTTCAATGGAAGCACTTTGGCCCAGATGAGGCTACGTGGGAAATGGAGGATGCCATGAGACATGCATATCCAATTTTGTTTACTATTGTACATACATGTCGTGAAAACAGATAGAACACCGAGGAAGATGTTCCTTTAAGGGGGAGGGAATTGTAACACCATGTTTCCCCCAGTTTGTAAATATAACTATATGAGCCAAGGAACTATGGAAAACTTAAAAGTGTGAATGTTTGATTTGATGGACCTTGTATAGAAGGTCGATGAATGTAAATTTTGATTATTTTAATAGAAAATGGTTATGTGTTGCATAACTGCTGAAAGAGGGGATGTGCTACGAGAGACCATGGAATGTTGTGAAAGGTGGTGGAGGGGACTTGGAATGGTTGTGTTAACCTCCACTGAACCAGTACCATGCTGGAATTAATTTTCTCAAATCAAAACAACTCCCTGACCCAGAAATGAATAAAAGTCGAGTTGGTAGGTGGGAAGGCCTCCTCAAGAGTTAATGAGGGGATGGGGTAGACTGCCCATCTGTAAGGCTCCCATACCTAACCACAGACTGGAACTTCGATCCACACACAATTTTGCGGGAAAGGAAAGAAAATAAGTGTGGTGGGTGGGGGAAGACCTGGGAAGAAAAATACAGAGACGAGAGAGGAAGATCTTGTGTACGAGGAAGGACTGAAAGAGGAATAATGAGTTTCGGTCACATAAAAATAGAGATTGAGCTAGGAGGAGAGTAACCTTTGTCCCCAACTTTCGTTGAGTTGGAAGTAAGAGATTTAATCTCAAAGCATCGCAGCATAAGCTCGGGGGTGGCCAGTGATAAATCCATTGGGAGTGACTGAGCCTATGGTTGGGTAGAAACGAGCACCCCTTTCAGCAGTTGCATCACGCTATATGGTTCTGATAAGTGTTTTCTTGCCTTATGCTTTGAATTGTAAATAATGGATGTATGCGAGTATTTATATGTTTATAAAGGGTTCTTTCTTTGTAGTAAATGATTAAGTTATGAATATGCGTTATTTCCCTCGAGAGCCTATGGTTGTGCTTGATTTTTCCATACGCCTTTGTGTAGTTATTCGAAGTCACTTTCCCAGGGAACCACATCACCATTCCAGAATCAGAGAAATCCTCTTGAATAGCTACCATTTTGGTAACCCCACAAGTTACTTTGCCTTGATTTAGAGTTTAAAGCTCTACGAGTTGGGAAGGTGTTCCTTCCAGATCAGTGGTCTAAATGACTTTGAACTTGCACCTATTTCGTTAACCAAAATCCCCACTAAGAGTGGGGATCATAGTCCAAGAGTTATATGAGGACCCACGTGACCTGGATTTAGGAAGCTTGGAGCTTGAGGCTAAAAGATGTCAAATTGTTATGACCATCAATCTAAGGACAGAGATCAAGGGTGGGAAATCATTGTGGAGCATGAAAGTGAAAGTAGCAGACACACTAGTCTACGTCCCGCAATTCACCATTGTCGTTGATCTCATCGGCTGGAAGATCAACGACTTTAATTTGACCAAGTTGGCGAGTACTTTCAGATTGAGGGAGGTGAGCTCCCTGATAAAGCGTATGCACGTTGGGACCCCGCAATTGTTTTGAATCGTCGATTGGCAGAAACCTTGGTATCGGTCGGATCATGACCACCAGACCTTGATTAGTTGTGAGATGGGTGGTCGTGAGCCCTTTTGGAAACCCAAGCAGTAACGAAGTTCCTCGGTACTATTGGTCTGAGAAGAATCTCAAAGCTCAGAAGAGATAACAATTTCAAGAGCGAAGGCGGGACCTGACATATCCAGACTCGTAGGGGGAAACGAAGGATGAGGCCTTGAACATCTACCAAACTCTCCCAAGTTGGAAGACGTTGAAATCTCAGAAGGAGGAGCGATGATAGCCTTCAAAACAGCTGTGGGGGAAAATCTAGGATTGTTAGATTAGCGTCTAGGAAAGCAGAGGAGAAATGTTGGGAAGGAACAAATCCTAACCCTTGGATCTGAGCGCGAAGGGAAGATAGTCATTCGATATAAGGTAAGGTGCACGAGTTTTAACATTTGTATGGACAGGAGGGTGGACTGGCCAAGGTCCCGAAGTCCCGAAGTTAATCATGTCCATTGATCGCGCGAAGATATGTGTCGGCAGATCAACGACTCCAGAGGAATCAATTTGAGAGTTTCATAATTGAGAGTTGAAACTCTCAAAGCCCGGAAAGTCGGAGACCCAAAGTAATTCCCAACTGTCGGATCGAAAGGGACACGTGGTAGAGATCCGTTGTCCTCAGGTGAAAGTAAAGTTTTAGATTTGAGGTTCTCGAGTCTCGGAGAGCCGAAGGAGATCTGAACCGTTAGATCCAAAGGGACACGTGATGATAGATCATAGACTTCGGAGAAACCACTTCAAGAGTTTCAGATTGAGAGTTGAAACTTCTGAATCCTGAAGGTCCGAAGCGGGAAAGTGTCGAAGGGCCAAAGCACCGAAGTACCGAAGCGTCGAAGTGCTGAAGAACTGAAGTAGATATGAACTATCAAATTGAGAGGATAGGTGGCGTGAATCTATGGATTCTAGGTAAAGACTCGAAGTAAACGTTAGCCATCAAATCGTCTGAAGTAGATCTGAACCGTCAGATCTAGAGGACAGGTAGCGTGAATCTGTGGATTCTGGGTAAAGACTCGAAGTAAATGTTAGCCATCAGATCGTTCGAAGTAGATCTGAACCATCAGATCTAGAGGATAGGTGGCATGAATCTGTGGATTCTGGTTGAGGACCTGAATCAAACGTCGACTGTTGGATCATCCGAAGTAAATTTCAAGTGTTGGTTCGCCTAGGTGAATCTGAGTCGTCAAATACCATCTATTCAGGAGAAGGCAAGGTTTGAGAGTTGAGATGTCTGAAGTCCAAACTTTCGGAAATCCAAAGTAAATATCAACCATCTGATTGGTCGAAGAGAAGCTGAGTTGTCAGATCGCTCGAGGTGAATATCAACCGTCAGATCATCTGAAGTGGATTTGAGTCGTCGAATTCAGAGGAGGCGTGGTGTAGATTTGAGAACTTTGGATAAATATCTTAAGTAATTCATAATAGTCAGATCTAAGGGAGACGTGGAACAAATCTAGGGACTCCGAGTAAATACCCGAAGTAATCCTCAATCGTTAGATCAAGAAGACACATGTAAGTAGATTATAGTCTTTGGATAAAAGCCATTGGGAAAAGGGGGAAGTTTTAGATTTGAGATCTCATAAGTCCAAAACCCGAAGGAGATATCGGTCATTTATTGAGAAGAGGACCCCAGGACCATTGATCCAGCTGAAAGGAGAAACACCCGAAGTAAAGGTAGATCCATTGATTAGGAGGACAGGTGTTCGCAGATCATCTATTCGAAATATTTAAGTATGGAAGAGAGCAGGGTTTGTGAATTGAAACTCTTGAAACCCGAAACCATGAAGGAGATCTAGTCTGTTGATTTTGCAAGAGGTCAGATCTGATCTGATTCCCAGTACTCAGATATTTTGTAGGGGAGGTCGCGGGTGCCATTAAAACTGCACCAAGGAGCCGAAAGGTCATGTGTTTAATTATAGAACGAGACCATCAAGGTATGAGAGAGTCATTTGGTTTCAGAATCGGAGATCCTTGACCAGAATACCGGGTTGGTTCCCCGATTGTCCCAATTAGAACCTGTAGAGAGATAAGAATTGTTCATGTAAAGTGGACAATTTTTTTTTTTTAATTTTAGCCATCGTGGGTGTGTTACAGTGACAGTGATAGGATATCCTATTTGTTACGCCAATCTCCTTTACTTGTCTTGGGATTTGGACAAGTACAGATTGTGCGATAATCGTTTGAAATAGTGAGGAGGAAACACTAAGGCATTTGAAAATTATATAGAGAATAGGAAATCATATAGGTTTGAAATTTGGATGGTCTATACCATAGATCCTCAATAACTCTACCCAGGTTTCATGTGGGTTTCCATTCCAGGTGAGATATTTTTCACCACATCCTCATGGATACTATCTCAAGTTTAACATTTATGGTCATTTTCAAGCAACAAGACGAATCATTTAATGGATTTGGATGGTCTTGTGCACTCCCTTCTAGTTCATGAATCGACTAAATGGTTTTTCTTTGTTCTCCATGATCCCAATTATCCTATGTTCTCTACTTGTTAGCTGCAAAACAATTGTTGGAATGGTTTGTATCTGATATTGAAAGTTTAGTTCGAGCAATCAAGCCAAAGTTTGTAGTGGCACACATAGGCTCTCTTCTATTTTACCTAAAACTATTTGTATTTTTTTCAATGGATTTGAAACTCAGTTATTAAATTAATCATTCCCATGTGAAGACTAGTTTGTAAAATATGTTCTCATCCTAGTGGAGCTCCCCAAAACATTGTAATGCATGATTCCTACAGATTTCCTGTAAGGATAGTGAACAAGTAATATGGGTGCACTCTTTTGGCTATGTATGTCTATGAATGATCTAAGGAAAAACGACCATCAAAATCTTCATAAGCATGAGAAAATTCCTGGTTGGATAGTAGCCTCAGGAGCTCCACTTTGAAATTGTTGATACGCAGATGGAAAGGTGTTGAAAAAACCAAAAGGGAACAACCCAATGGAATTTTGGTGGTGCCCAAGGAAAAGCAACAGGTAGTAGTTTCTCATTAATCTGCAATTTTTATTCTTGTTCCTGAAAACCTCATAACATTATAATCCACCCATTTCCTCATCCATGATTGCATTGAGTTTCGAGCTGATGACATTGATTGATCTAGTAAATGTGGATGGATAACCATCCATGGAGTTACATGTAAAGCACAAAATATAGATTCTTGATCTATACCCATACTACACGAGTGAAGAAGTTGAATTATCCAACCCATGGCCTTAATTTAGTTTTGACATATAGGCTTCCTACCACCTTCTTTTCAGAGCTAGGTCACTCTCCCATTAATTCACAATTTTGAAATATATATATATATATATATATATATATAGGGTTATCAATGGAACAATTGTTTTTCCTTTCTAAGCAGTTACACTATAAAAGGCCTTTCCTTTTTATGATGATAGATTATTACTACTTTTGAATCCCATGGCATTTCGATGCGCCTTATTATTTTACGCTTTTATCAACACCTAAAATTGAATCTATCGAAGGATTTGATGTAGATGGGACATAGAGTAGATTACTAAATACATAAAATTATTAAGATTATCACCATATATGTTATGAGGAATTGCATTCATCAAGGTAATTGGAAATGGTACATCGAACTATCTTGGATTTAGTCCATATCCGAAGGAAAATGGGGAAAATAGAGAATCAAAATTAAATAAAACTTTAGTCATGTTTTGATTATTTAGTGGATGAGGTATATGACAGTGGTACTTAGATGGTGGTTGTAGAAACCACATGAGTATAAAGAAAGAAATTTTTTGTAGTATTCATAAATTGCTAAACTTTGAGGTGAGAATGGGAAATAAAACAAAGTACCAATCATAGGTAAAGTAGCTATCAAGTCATTTGCACTAAGCAAGGTGACAAGAAACAAATCCCTATGTCTTTGGTTTAAAATTCAAACTCATTAGTGTGGAAGATTACTTGAAAAGGGATATAGGGTTAAGTTTGAGAATAAAGAATGCATTATTTTTTTATAAAAATAGCAGTAATAGTCAAATTGTAGTAGACAAAATGACAAAATCAAGGATGTTTCCTTTAATCATGAAAAATGAATTTCCAGCTACATTCAACATTGACACAATAAACCAATCCAGTTTGTGGCATCTAAAATATGGTCAAATGAACTTCAATGTGTTGAATATTTGTTGTATAAGAAGCAAACGGTAAGATGATTTCGTTTGATTGAACAACCTAATAAAATTTGTGACTGTTGCATTTTGAGAAAACAACATAGAAAAAAATTTCCCTCCGGTAAATTTCGGAGAACAAGAGCTCCACTTGAGTTGATTCGATTAAATATATATGGTCCTATTCAAACCCCCTCTTTTGGCAAGCATCAATACTTTATAACATTCATAGATGATTTTTGTTGAAAAACATGGGTCTATTTCTTAAAGAATAACTCTAACGCCTTTGAGATCTTCGAGTATTTCAAGGTTCAAGTTGAAAAACATAGTGGATACATCATAAAGGTCTTAAGCATTAACAAAGGGTACACATCAAATGAGTTTTTAAACTTTTGCAAAGAACATGAAATCAAGAAGCAATTTACTACAAGGTATAAACCACAGAAGAATGGTGTGGTAGAAAGGAAAAACGGAACCATTCATGAAATGGCTAGGAGCATGCTAAAGGATAAGGGATTGACCAATGAATTATGGGTTGAAGCAATAGCAATGAGATTTTATTTGTTGAATAGATGCACCACAAGAAGTGTTCATAACATGATTCCCAAGGAGGCATGGAGTAAGAAAAATCCCAGTGTTGAACACTTTGGTTGTGTTGCATATCGACATATACCCAAGGAAATAAGAGAGAAATGGGATGATAGAAGAGAAAAATGCATCTTTATTGGATATAGGTAGTAGTGAAAGGCATAAAACTATACAGTCCTAACACAATCGAGTTAATAATCAACAAAGATTTAATTGAAGATGAAGCATGGGATGATCAACAAGGAACAACATAAGGTGTCACTGCAACAATACATTCTATGGAATTTTCAAATGGTACACAAGATATCACCGCAACAATATCTCAAATCATTGGCATTCAATATGGAGCACAAGATGTTGCCCAAGCGACACCTCCAATGACAAGATCCCAAGTCGTTGCTTAGGCAATACTTCCATCTAGTACTTCCAACAAAAGAGGAAGAAACTAGACATCTTCAAGGAAAACAAAAATCTTGAAGGAGATATATGAAGCATCCAAGTATGGAGATGATGATAATGAATTGGTGAATTTTGCTATATTTTTTAAATTTAACCCTATTTATTTTGATGATACTATAAGATTGATCTGAAAATAGGGGGCTGACTTGTTTTTCTATGCAAGCACCCTCTACTGCATTAAAATAAACTTCATGACCTTGCTCAATGTCTTAGTTATGGAAGATAAATTATGTGCCAAGTTTATGCATCTTCTATGTGTTTATGTGTGAGGAATTTTTAATGGTTAAATATGTTGTTTAAAGAAAATACAATAGCAACATAAGTGCAACAAATATAACCAACAAACTCACAACAATAACAAGATGATAAAGGAGTTCACCCCCAACTGGGCTACATCTCCTTGAGCCTCCATCAATGGTCCAGGATCTCTGGGATTAGTTTGTCAAAATTATTTTACAAGATGCTTCTCAACTCCAATGGATTTACTGACTGTACCATTGGGTTCAAAATACATAAAAACCCCAAAAATGACTAATAGAACTCTGAAAATGGACCATGGCTCATCTGGGTATGACCTCTTCTACATGTGGCCTTGAGTTTCCTTGATCTTCCTTGTGGAAAAAACACTTGTAAAAGTCCTCAAATGCCTCTGAAACATGTCCCAATGTGTTCAAAGAATAACAATTAGTCAAAAATGACTATTCAGTCACAAAAAATAGACTTGGGCTCATCTGAGCATGACCTCCATCAATGGTGGCCCTAAGCTCCCTAGAGCTCCTGAAACTTCAAGGTAGACAAACCTAAAAAATAAGTCTCCAAATGTCTTTGAAAACTATGCCAATGGATTCAAAACATCCCAAAACCCCTAGCTGGGATTTTTCGGCACCTCATTTGGCCAAAAAATGAAGAAGTTAGGCCTCCTGCCATTTTCCTCCTTCAAGCTTGTTGTCTTTGGTTTGCCAATTCCCACCTCTTGTGTGAGTAACCTAGCTTCTGGGCGTTTCCCATTCCTAAACCCAACACACGCACGCATTCCCGCAAAACATGCCAAAATGTAGAACGGTTAGGGAACTAAGCCCCCAAATCATGGAGGTGTTGGGTGCATGGGGGCCATGTGGCTACGTCCCAGTGCATAAAAAGGGATTCGTTTGCATGTTCGTTGTGGTTGTCACATGTGGTGGGCACAAATGGTGTTATCCGTTTGAAATTTTTATATGGGCACACGCATAGAAATGGGGGTTGGGGTTAAGCCCCAGCCCAGATTCTCCTGAACTATACAACATGCCAAACTTAAATATATATAAATACATATATTTAGAGCATAGTTTTGCTCAAATGATTTCCATTGATAGCTAGAGATTTAGTTGTTGGTATTTGTGCAAGTTTTGTGTTGAAGTTTGATATCTTGCAAAGATGGAGGAAGATTCAAACAGTAAGAGTTCTCATACATCTTCATTAGCCAAGTTATTTGACAAAGAGATGTTGGAGGAGTTTCTAACC
>SNQJ01S0006952.1:338665-355169 GCA_010110895.2 Picea sitchensis | reverse complement strand
ATTTTTGTTGTCTGCAGGTTAGCTAGCCAAGGATTGACGTTTTGACAAATTCAACCAGCAAAAGAGTAAAACAATTCCACGGCTATGAAGAGATAACAAGGCCGCACCTTTCTATCCAAGCAAAATTTCAATTAAGGCCAAACATTATCAGCTTAGGTTAGTTCAAAACTAGCTAGGGTTAGACGCTAGGTTAGTTAGGGTTGCAAAAGAGATAGTTTGAAAGAAGTTTTAACGCATAACAAGCTTCAAAATCATTCATAGACTAGTGCCTTGGGTTAATGGAGTCAACTTGAAGTGAGACTAATGGTTTAGGAAGGATTCAAACTTAAAGACAACAGAGCTAGGGTTTGATGGTGTTGCTATGGCAAGGCCACCAACCCTAAACCCTAAGAAGAAAAGATTTACCTAGATGTAGCTAAAGCTAGGCCTAGAACTTTCACTTCTCTCCTTAAGACTTTCTTGGCAAAACGGCTAGCTTAAAAGCATAAACCTATGGCTGAAAAGTGTTGCTATGGCAAGGCTTTTCAAAACCCTAGAAGTAAACCCTAGGTGTGCAAGGCTAGTTTCTCTCATAAACCCTAGAAGTAAATCCTAGTTGTAAATTCAATTAGGCCTAGGATGTATTCTTTCTTCAATCTATGTTTAATTCTAGCTCAAGACAAGAGATGGCCAGTGTAGCTGGCCAGGCCAAACCTTCTCAACCAAACGGTATTACAAGATCATACCATGTATGGTAGAGCCACCACCCTGCGGTGTTGGCTCCCTAGGGTTTAAAAAATTAAGCAAATTATGACAATGCATGCAAGATATTTAATCTACAACCATTCACCCGAAGTTTTGAAGAGAAAACACTCATAATTTCATGAAGAAGCATTAACCATTCCCTAGTTGTGCATAAAGCACCACTTTGCCAAAAATAACTCCTCCAAGAAGGTTGCGCCACACTCTAAGAGACAATAAGCCAAGAACAAGAGCTAAAAAATGACCTCAAAATGAGAGCAAGTTATGTTATAATCCAAAATGAGGAGAAAACGCCTTCTATTTATATATGATACTTTGACCTTAATTTACAAAATAGGTCAAATAAAATAGCCGACAAGGCTAACATTACACTTTTTAATCATTTGTCACTTTTTGCATATGCCTAAATGCCAAAATGAGCTAATAATGAGGCCTCAGGCCCCTAGCGGACGCTGGGCCCTCGCTAGCATAATCATCATCCACTCCAGCAAGACGCTCCCGCCCTCGCAACCCACCACATCTAAGCCAAAGAAGCCCGCAAAGACGCCACATGCTCCGCAAATCGGCCCGTCAGCCCCGGGTGGCATCCCGATCAATCAAAATAACGTCCCAATCAGTGGGTTGATCCTCTATGGGATAGATCCATGCTGGGGAACGTCCTCGATGAGGGCTGGTCCTTCTCCGCAAGGCTCACACAACTCTCATTCCGCTTCTGCTACCATCCTTAACGTCTATCCGATAATTTTAGCCCCATGGAGGTTGGAACTAGTCATCTCCCCATGTGTACCGATCCTCCGGCACTCGGGTCTCACGTGCATGGTCTCCGCGACATCAAAGATCACGCCTGTGGGCTCATCAGTCCTAGACATCATAAGAATGTAAATCACATCTCACTTCATTAAAATTATCAACATATGCATAACATCCCTAACAAATCTTCTAAGAGCTCAAAGATACTGCACTCCACTATACGTTAAGAAACCAAAAGGGCAACCTATTGGCCATTATCCAAAAATGGAGAGTTTCCGCAAAGGTTATTCAAACCATGTATAGTGATGTTTTGTGGTTTTAGGGATGTACCCAATATAAATGTAATTCCAGGGTCATGTCGTCTGGTGGGTACTAGAAGGCGATCTATACCCGCCATGGATGCAATTTTTCCAAGCCCTATTGCCTTTATCTTCTTTATTTGCATTTTTACTAATAAGCCTTGATGAAGAGGACATCAGCTTTGGTTTGCGGGCTGAGCTGGCGCTGCTACTCCACTCAGTATCTTCACATTTAAATGATGGTCGCCTGATGAGACTCCCTTCCTGCCATGCGTACCAAAGGTCACCGCTCTCGCTTCAGGACTCGTGATGGCAATGTCATACCGCTTAAATAATTTATGAACATAATGGGTCGGCCAGATGAGACCTCCCATCCTCTTGGCTAGGTCTTCAGATTATTGTCATTTTCTAGGTCCTCAGCTTTTATGAGGTTTTTATTGATTTCTCTGGGATCCCTAGGCGAAGAATCTCTGTGGTTTTCACTTTTCCTATGGCTTTTATCTTTTACTACCGCTTTTACTCCCTCGGGTTTTCAAATTTCTTCCCACACAAGACGAGATGCACTCTGATGGTCATCCTAATGGCTGCCGACAAATGGATGGATGAGTGGGTTTTGGTGATGAAAAGTGATAATATGAGGGAGGCGGACGATGGTTCTGTAAACCCCCTTTGGTGGCTAACTAAACCCATGAATACCAACTTGCTGGTTACCCCAATCAATCACCCTAATGGTCAAGTGGATTACAAAGAACGCAAATATCCTAAATGAAAGAGATCTAATGCATACATAAGAAGGTTATAATGATCAAATATGACACATACTCATGATACTCCTGGACCAATTACCTCATGGAGCAAGAGCCTTCGATACAACACCAAGCCGATGGTGATGGATGATGCTGCTACTACTAACAGGACAAGGTTGTTTGAGAAGAAGAAAGATGGGCCCTCATACCATGTCAGTCAACTGCCTCAAGATCTCTACGTCTAGGACCATGTGGGCCTCGAGACATGATTCCTAGTTATCCCTAGATATCAGGGATAACACCGGTCTAACTTGGGGACATGCTTAATCAGCAGAGTGGATGAGAACTGCCACCGCATAGACTCATACCTACTACACTCGACCAAAGGGCATTAGCGACAACACGGTGGTATTAAGCACCAGATAGCAATAGCATGTATATAGTAAACGCATAGCGCAAGTAAATGCGCATACAAGGCAATCATAAACGCAGACATAAATAACATACTTCACTCTATATCACTGGCCGCATATGTTGGTGTAGTCAACAACCAATGTAGCCAATCCAAAGAACGCCTCCTGATAATTACCAGGCTTCCATCATAAACCAAACAGTTGGATACATCAAGATTAAAACATGTCATGAGTTAGAATATACATCATATCATCTGAAGTCGAATCTAACTCATGGAGGCATGCGGAGGGATAAAATCTTGCCAAGTTTCATCTCCGAAAATGTACTCAATCCTATCCGAGAAAAGGGTCATGAAACATACTAGGTTTAGCAAAACAACTCAAAGGACTCGCAAACTGGTTACCTAGGGCATTTCATGCTCTAAAGAAAGAATTGACAAAAAACCAGTAGAGGGACTCACATCATCAAGAGTAAGTTGAAAACTGATTGGAATCAGGATACTCCAACCAACCCTTGGAATCTAAGGCCTGTCTCGAGGAAACCCAACACCTAAAAGGTACTTACCAACTACACTCGAATGGAAAAGCAAGGCGTAGGCACAAACGGGTTGGGATGAAAAGTCATGAGTAACTTCCTTCACAAACAATGTCTTTACTTGTATTAAAATTGGAGCATAATCTAAGTATCGGAAATCATCTTCATGTAAAAGGTCCAAGTGCTCACGCTGTACTCATCAAACATCTCATGTAAGACCGGGACAAACATCTCAAGAAAGAGGTAATAGGTCATACTTGGTGTTTTGAAAGCTGCAAGCAAAGACTTCATCTCAGGTCACTGATCAAAAGAAATTTGCTGGGGTAATTGTAAAGGCAATGTTTGGAGATGATCCTTCGTGGTAAAATGGATCAGACGCAACCAATTGTATCCCACCTTCGCCTCCCAAGTAACATGTATGAATTCATCAAAATCAGCTATGTCGGTATTAGTATCATAACATGGGGAGTTAAAACATCCACCACTTTTTTCACTCTTTGTGTCATAAGGCAAATAACCATTTAAACTTGAAGGGGAAACAATGTACCTCGCTTAATCCTTCCCGATCAAGAGCTTCAAGTATTTGAATAACATCATCAGGTGGAAGATCTCCTCTACATCTTCAGTCTCAAGACATGTATAATATGGCTCAGTCTAAAGGTTCCATTCTTCTTTTATTCTCTCGAATCATCAAACAAGGCATCATCAAAAGAACCAAAAAAACAATCCTAATTCATTTTCTTCATCTTGTGCTGGAGTGACAGGATCTTGGAGAGTTTCATCACGGAGTACACACACAGATATTTCATATTTTTGTTCAGAATTCATTTTAGCTTATGTCTTCAATTGTCTCATGTTGAACGATGGTGTGCCTCCCTTCTTTGATTTCACAACAAGAGCCATCAACTTTATCCAAACTTCTTCTTTATTTTCTCCGAATACACTATGGTCATTGGCATCTTGAATGGAAAGTGACTAACCTTGTCTTCGCTTTGTTGTGCAGAAGAAACAAGTTCTTGGATTGCCTCATCAGAAGGAGGAGCATAGGTGGACACTTCAACATCTTTTTCAGGTTCTTTCTCCCCATTAATGTTTTCATTCTACTGGTCAACAATTTGTTCACCTTTCATGTGATCTTCACTGTTTTCATGGGAGACCCGCTTATCGTTCACAGACGCCTTTGGTCACTAAAAGATACCTCTCAACTTTGCATGGCTATTTTAGAGCTTCGTTGTATGTTTTCTGCTTTTTCTGTCTAGAAGGAAACTCAAATGTACCTTAAATCCATTAGTAAAAAGGTAAACAAGGTAATTATCTTTAGGACGACAGCCAAAGGGAATTGCAAATGACTTTAACCTAGTACAAGAATCTCCCATTTAGCCTCGATTCTCATTGCTTACATCTGCCTCTCGAGCAATGATTGTATATCTTCTATTTCCATGGTCCACCTTGAGGAAAACCCTCCTCAAATGCCCATAGAATGAATGTCATACCGGAAGGTCATCACCATCTCTGTGCCTCCATGCAGTGATGAGAAGAGCTTCATCACCAAGTCTTCACCTTCATCATCATCAGGAAGTGTTGGAAGAATTTCCAAAATCTTCTCATGTGAGACTCGGGGCACTCTGCATTGATGCCAACAAATTGAGGGAGCCAATCGTTATAGAGAGGAGGCATTTTTCTCGGATACCCCGCATCCACCTACACCAAAGGTCTATAACTTTCTCGGTCCCATTGTGAAGTCATCGTCGGCTTCGTCATCAGTGGAGCCGCAGATAATTTTCTTGAAACTACAAAAAGATCAGGGAAAACACCGTAAGTGGATTCGCCAGGTAAGCCTACAAGAAAGGCTTACCAAAGATATGTCGCTGAGGAATGTAGACTCAGTTGTTCCTCGAATAACGTGCCAAAATGTTGCGCCATGGTTTGTAGGAAAGGTCTAAGGAGTTTGAGTCAAGGCTTGAACCGGCGTAACAGGAGATTCCCCACCCACTGTAACCTTGATGGGGGGATCTTTCTGTTTAGGGTGGCTGATCCCAAGGGGGATGTCCCTAGTAATATGGGGTGTTGAAAAGGAAAATATCAAGGATTCAAAGTTAAAAAAGGTCTAAGTAGGTTTTTCCCCTTCACAATTACTTACCAAAAGAGATAGTCAAGGAGAAATATCCAATGATGATGCACTGCTTAAGTAGACAAGACAAACACAACTTAGAATATGTGCTTGCAAGTAATAGTACTTCACAATCAATGACTATCCTCGTCGTATATATGAGCAATAAATAGATATAATTATTGACGGTCAATGATTATCAAAACAAAGACAAGATCACTCTTCAATAAGTACATCATCAAGACAAGGAGCATTTAATGTTTCAAAATTAGACTTTTGTATCATATCATTAATGCAATAAATATACCAAATCAGCTCATATATATTGTCAAAGGCCATATATATACTGTTGCTACAATGATGATGACGTAAAGCTTAAATTTAGGCCGTAAATTAAGACAAAGATTAGAACGCTTTCATCAATAAGCTTGTAAAATGCAATCATCGCCCCAATGCTTATCAAAGAGGTGAGATAAGCCACAACGCTGGTGCTATAAGTAAGAAATCAAGACTATGTGACGCCACCTAAGCAATTTTGTTTTCCAGCCATTAGCCAAGGATTGACGTTGACAAATTCAACCAAAGCAAAAGAGTAAAACACCTACCTGGCTATGAAGAGATAACATATTTACTTTCTATCCAAGCAAAATTTCACCATACAAACGCTATCACCTTAGGTTAGTCTAAACTATTAGTTAGACGATAGGTTAGTTAGGGTTGCAAAAGAGATACTAAAGCAGTTTTAAGGCATAACAAGCTTCAAAAATCATTCATAGACTAGTGCCTCAGTAAATGGAGTCACTTTGAAGTGAGACTAATGGTTTAGGAAGGATTCAAACTAAAGACAAGAGAGCTAGGTTTTACGTATATGGCATACACCAACCCTAAACCCCAAGAAGAAAAGACTTACCTAGGTGTAGCTAAAGCCAGCCCTAGAGCTTCACTTCTCCTTAAGACTTCTTTGGCAAAACGATTAGCTTAAAAGTGCTATTAAACCTATATTTAAAAGTGTTGCTATGGCAAGGTTTCTTTCAAAACCCTAGAAGTGTTCCTAGGTAAATTCACTGGGCCTGTGGACTTTTCTTCAATTTGTGCTCAAAAACTAGCTCAAGACAAGAGATGGCTGTTGTAATATGGCTAGGCTAAACCTTTCTCAAATCAAATGGTTATAAGTTTATACTATGGGGACATAAAGCTACAAACTACTTGTGTGTTGGATCCCTGTGGTTTGAAAATTAAGCAAATTATGACAATGCATGCAAGATATTTAATCACAACCATTCACTCAAGAAGTTTTGAAGAGAAAACACTTACAATTTCATGAAGAAGCATAACCATTCCCTAGTTGTAACCTTCCAATAGTATAAAGCACTACTTTGCCAAAACATAATCCTTCCAAGAGGTTACCACACTCAAGAGACACACAAGAACAAGAGCTAAAAAATGACCTCTCAAATGAGAGCAAGTTATGTTATGATCCAAATGAGGAGAAAACGCCCTTATTTATATATGATACTTTGACCTTTAATTCTACAAAAATAGGTCAACAAAACAGCCACACAAGGCTAACATTACTCTTAATCATTTGTCACCTCACGCCCCAAAAATGCCAAAAATGAGTTTCAATAATGAGGCCAGCCCCTAAAGGAGACGCTATCCCCGCTAGCATAATCATCATCCATCGAAAAGACGCTGCCCTCCCCGGGCCTCAAGAACCTACCACACGTTACAAAGAAGCCCAAAGATGTCGCTGCCACGCTCCAAAATCGCCTGTCACCTCCGGCATTCCCGATCATCAAAGTCAACGGCCCCAACCCAAGGGGTTGATCCCATGGGCCAGATCCATGCCAAAAACGCCTCCTGATGAGGGCGCCCTTCTTCTTCTCCGCGCAAGGGCCCGTCACAACTCCTCGGCCCCCGCTTCTACCATCCTTAACGTCTATCCGATGGGGTTTTCAAAATTTATGGAGGTCCAATAACTAGTCATCTCATGTGTACCATCCTTCCGTACCCACACCACTGCATGGTCTCCAGACATCAAAGACTACTGCCTCCGTGGCCCATCACCCTGTACACCATAAAGCAATGTAAATCACATCTCATCATTAAAATTATCAAATATATGCAACATCCCTAACAAATCTCTCTAAGAGCTCAAAGATATTACACGTAATCTACCATAATATAAAGCTAAGGAAACCAAAAAGGAAACCTATTGGGCCAATACCCACAAAAATGGAAAGCTCTCAAAGGGTTATTCAAACCATGGCTAGTGATGTGTTGTGGTTTTAGGGATGTCTAGCTGTCATAGTCGCACCTAGCTGGTCAGCTCAGGGTGCTCTCAGAGGCTGAGTCAGCACTGGCCATGGATGCAATTTTTCCAAGCCCCTATTGCCTTATCTTCTTTATTTTCATTTTACTACAAGCTCGGGAATGAAGAGACACGCCTCTTGCTTATGGGCTGAGTCAATATCAAGTACCCACTAGTATCTTTGAAAAAATGATAAGGCTGGCTCGATTTGAGACCCCCTTGGCTATGCAAACCAAAGGTCAACAGCCTGCAGTGACCGTGACAGGCAATGTCATACCGCTTAAATACCTATGAACATAATGGCCAGTTTCGTGATGATACCTCCCATCCTCTTGTTAGGTCTTGTATTTATTTATTTATCATTTTCTTAGGGTCCCCGCTTCTATGAGAGGCTTTTATTGCCTCTGGGATCCCCTCATGAAGACCCTAGGTTTCACTTTTCCTATGGATTTTATCTCTACCAGCCTTCTTTTTACCCTCTGGCCTTTAGCCCCTTTCTTCCCACAAGACGAGATGTACTCCCTGGATGGTCATCCTAATGGATGCATCTAGGGTAATGGGATGGATGAGGGGTTTTAAGATGAAAGTGATAATATGAGGGGAGCAGATGATGGTTCTGCAAACCTCCTTGGTGGCTAACCAAAACTATGAATACTAACTTGCTAAGCTACCCCAACAATCACCCCAATGGGGTTGGTCAAGTGGGATTAGTGTGGGTGAACTGTGCCACCCAAAGTCATGGGGAATTCAGTCAAATGAATCTATACCTGCCCCACCCCATGGAAGGCCTCTCCTGTTTTTCCTGCTTTTAGTGAATGGAGTCACATGTCTACCAGCAAAGAAGCATGCCCCAAAATGCACCTTCCCACCCATCTATGCCCTGTTGTCCCTTATGCCCATGTTCCCACCCCTACCCATGTCTGCCTTGCCATTGACCTGCATGTTCTATTTAAAATCCCATGTCCCTGTGTTGAGGGGGACAAGTCTGGCTGAGAAGAAGAAAAGATGGGCCCTCAAGGGCCATGCTCAAGTCAATCTGCTCTCGTACTCCATGTCTAGGACCATGTGGGCCTCGAGACATGATCTCCTAGTTATCCCTAGATATCGGGGATAACAGAGTTCACTCCCAATTTAAGGAATGGCGAGTACATGTCAAAGTTCAAGCTCTTTAATAAAGATGACTTGGGTATGCAATATAATTATGAGTTATAAGACCTGATATAACCCTAAGTTGAGTGCCAAACAAACTCAAATTTTGTTAATGAAAATGCTCAAAGAGCATTCCTCTATGGAAAATTTGATCGATATTTTATACGATTGATACTTTTTATTTAAGAAAAGGTTGCTTACATATGTGTGAGAGCAATAACTTAGTAATCAATTAAATAGTGAGTATGATAGCACTATGATAAGATAATGTTAGAAGACAAAACCTATTGTTACTAGAGATATATAAATGGTTTAACAAGAAATGATTACCTCAATATATCATGTAATTGGGACAAGTTCTTGTAGATGAGTATTGCCTCTACAAGTAACATAAATGAGTATAAGTTAGAATGCAAAGAACCCATTTAACAAAATTATAAACAGAAGAGAGAAGGAGAAGAGGAATAGCACCTGTTATAGTAATAGATTTGATTAATGCTAATGATCAAACCAACATTCTAAATCATTATTGAGTTTGATAGCAAGAATATTTAACCTATCATTTATTGCCATGATAATTTAGATAAAATTATGAATTAGAAAATACATGAATTTACACTTGAGTTACTTAGGAAAAAGAGACATTGAAATTATTATAATATGAGGATAACACTATCAATAAATTTAAAAAAACAATTATGGGAAAATTGGTGTCATTAAACCTACTAGCAAAGGGAGAGACACTCATGGAGGTAGAGAATGTAGTTTCATTGATTGAGAGGGTGCATGGGCTCGGTAATATTTAGGTTAAAAGCACATTCCACTCATTGGATCTTGTTTGTTCCTGCTGCTCCAAGGAAAGGAAGTCTCATTATGAGTGATATTTTATAGATTGGGTCAAAGCCCCATTCAAGTAAAGTACACAAGCAGGATTTTCCAATATTTCTTTTTGTCATAAATAAAGAATCCTCCTCCAAGTAGTTAGGGATAACTTCAACTAGAAACCAATTGACATAGTTACAATACAATTTAATACAATTTGTGTAAGATAATAGTTAAGAAAAAATGTTTTACTTTCTTTATATACATACATATATTTTAATTTTCTTAATCCAATTTTTTTGAATTTGTACTTTTCGTAACAAATGTTTTACCTCCTCGTTACGACCACAACTCTGATAACAGGTGCCAATTTTTTATTTTTTTTAGGTGTGTGCGCTCGTGAAAAGAAACAGACGCACTGGACTCTACGACACCACCCAACGACTAACAAGACACCCCCACGATGATCTCAATAAGAAGACATAAGTCACACAACAAGTAACTGCAACATTTAACGACATATTGGGTTATGCACAATGCGAACACCGAAGGAAGAATCCATAGTGGTAGGTTTACCATTTCTGCACAGGAAAGCAGGGCGTTTAATCTTAGTTCCCTGCTCCGGAGAGAGAGAAGGTCAAATAGGCTCTTGGCCGACTGCTCAGGCAGAAACTAGTAATCTTCGTCAGGTGTGTCGCAAGAGTGGAAACCCTGCCTTTAAAGGGCCCGAGACTCTTGATACGACACTAGATTCTTTACACGAAAAGATCACACACACAGACTCATATACTAGGCTACATGGAGGTGTCTACATCTCGCCCGACACAAGCAGACCAAGCAACAAATTTAACACAATCAAGCACCACAATAATTAAATGAGCAACCAAGTCTTCTACGGATGGCGTGAGACAAAAACTTAGACAACGACCAACTAAATTTTAAGACAAGGCATCGTCTATGACTCCACCGGGATTAATTACCGACCATTTACTCTGGTTACACTTCATGAATCAACGAGTACACTCTACATAAGGTAATCCCATTTATTCTCAAATTTCCTATATTAAGTCATGAAATCTTAATATAATTGGTTCAAGACACTACACCAGATAAGTTAATCAATAACAAATAAAGTTCTATAACGTTGCCATGAAATAATAAACATATTACATTATATCCCACTAAATTCGCAAAATAACATTCATCTTACATCTTATGCGTTATCCCAACAATACAACTATAATATCATTGCCATAAACTAATAACACCATTTACATCCCCATACAATAAATACCACATCACTTGGTATATTATCATAACTAGGCATAGGGACGACCACCTTGCACCGTATGGGGTCGGTAACAATTATATTAACCTTCCCAACCATAACATTAATAACATTTACAATTCCTAAACATCCGATGAACATTTAACATTTACCTTATTTTATCATTCTCATAAAACCATATCAATCTCTATAAATTAACATTTCCCTAAACATACATCTAACCATTACCTTACATTACTCTTTATCATAAAACCATAACAACCTTTAAAAATAATCATTTTCCTAAACATTCGCATTAACTTTAATCGTCCCGTTGCACTAATCATCTTCATAAAGAAATAATAATATAAAAATTAACATTACCCTAAACCTTCTTATTATTTTAAAACACTACAATGCGTTAGCCGAGCTACCATAAATGATAATAACCTTGAACGTTAGTTTACCCTAAACACTCATGTTTAACTTAAGGCATACCTTGCATTAATCAAAAT
The DNA here is from genome assembly GCA_010110895.2 of Picea sitchensis. Lineage (NCBI taxonomy): Eukaryota > Viridiplantae > Streptophyta > Pinopsida > Pinales > Pinaceae > Picea > Picea sitchensis. The sequence goes on along the minus strand of SNQJ01S0006952.1, from coordinate 343,511 downwards.
CATAACGACCAAAAATGGATAGTTTGCATTACCCTAACCATTCACCAATCAAGAATTAAGAAGAACAGGCAGCTGGAAACTAACAGTTATGAGCGCATGCAGGGAATCTGGTGGGCTACTAATGCGCGCAGGCCAGAATTTATGCAGCAAGGCAGCCATCCACACAATTTAAATTTTAATACACAAGAATAGTTCCCAATGAGGTTGGGAACCAGACCCTAAATGACCTCGGTGTGTGCAAGGATTTCGAGAGCAAGAATTGAGCAATAGGAAAAACGTGGCGATTAAAAGTGATGGGGTTAATTTAAGATTTCGGGCAGGGAGAAGGATTTTAAGAGCTTACACTTGCACAGCAGTCAGACACAGTCCATCACATCCACCCAGATTCTGCCAGCTATCCCTGGTGTGCGGGCAGCCATGAATTGGTGTACGCGCTTACCAAATACAAGGTAACTGCCAAAACCTTATTGTCATCTGCAAATGGAAACTAGGCGAGTCTATGATAGGGAAGCCCCGATTAGTAAACAACTAAAAGCGATCCCGAAGGTTAGGTAAGGCCAGTTTTAACTAAGGGCCCAACGCTAGGTATCCAGGGCAACTCACCGACAAAAAGAAATCAAGCGTTGTCTACAGAAGGGGAGATAAAAATATCCAGGTTAAGAAATTCAAGGTCGCTTGGTCGGTTTCCTTAGGCATGAGACTTTGGGTCAACACTTATGTTAAATAAAAGTTGTTATAAAAACAATACTACAGGTTGCATTCGCTCGAGTATAGTTGTCCTCTTCGAGGAACAACGTAAAAGAGTAATGAGGACATCCATAAATAACATAACATATAACATGCTGGAAATCCAAGTTGAATGAGCATTATAACCGGCTTTCAATAAAGTTAAATTAGCATTATAACATGCTGGAAGGAGTAATAAATAAAAATATTCCAGTAGATCTTACAACCGAAGTTCACCGTTTGCTGCCAAATCAATTTTACCAGGATGGAAGCCAATACACCCAACAAAGTTACAACACAATGTAAAACGAGTTCGACCCCACAAATCAAATTCCAGAATGTCAAACAAATTCAACAGGTGCCCAAGCGATCTCCAGAAAGTAAACGAACTCCCTAAATGCCAACGAATTCCATAAAAGAAACAGATCCAAGTAATTTACAAAAAAAAGTGGCAGAATATAAAAACGAAATGACAGTAATTTCTAAACGAAATGTCCACAAACGAAATGCCCACCGTAAATAAGGAATACGCCCACTGTCAAAAGAAAATTCTAGAACCATAAATAATAAAAATTTACACAGTCTCACCCAATAAATAAAAAGTTACCTAGCCCAGAACGATGAATAAAATTTTTACACAGTCCAGAATAAGAACAATAATTATTTTAATTTTCACAGTCCAGATTCGCATAAGAACGCAGTCAATATAAAAACGTGAAGCATAGCAGGAGAGCGCACCAACCAAAAAGCGTTAAAAAGGGTTATTGAAATGCCCGTGGAGATTTTAGCAGCCAAGGCGTGAAGTAAAATTAGCAAGGTAATAAAGCACAGCAAAAGGGGAGGCATCGCCGTTAACGTTCCTTTTTTAAAACAGTTACAGTCATAATTGCTGAAGTAAATAGTATGCATTCTACACTACCAATTAAAATACCATACCGTTACCTAACGCCCGCCTCGATGACGTCCGCGCGCCCCGTGCCGCTCCTGCTCACCGACCGTCGCGACTACACCGGTACCTCCCAGCCAAACGCTAGGGGTACTCTGCTTCCCCCTTAGCCCCCCGAGCCTTAAAGGGGCCACACAAGATCCAGAAGATAAGTCTAGCTTCTCAGCTCGCCTCGCAAGGATGATCTACCACTCCAATCCGAGCTGAGAAAATCCCAACTCCTCACAAGCAATCAGTCTAGTCCAAATTCAACAACGTATCGTTACGCTCCAAAAAAAAACCCCCTTCTTCTTCCTCATCTTCCCTTTCTTTTATAGAGTTTTGAGACCCACCCTTGCCCTAAAACACATTTTATTTAAGTTTTAATGAAAACCCTCTAAAAATTCTCTGTCTTACAAGTGTCACTCATCCCCCACGTTTCTCCAAAATTATTTTCTTTAATTTATTAAAAGGCTCATTTCCCTATTTTTATTAATCCCTTCTCTTTTNTAATCTGCTGCATTAGTAAAATCTTAAGGTAAAAGTAAAAGTTCGATGCAAGGGTAAAATGCTTAACTATTATAATATAACAATCCTATTTAACAGTTATTGCATAATCACTTCAACATTACTTTCACCATTATTGCCTTACAGTACCATAATTATTAACCATTATTACCATTAAAACAAAATAAAAACGAGGCAGCGGTAGTGAAACCACCTACTTTAAATAGAATAAAACAATGTCAATATGTCATGAAAGGAAAAAGCAGAACTTTTCCAAGACAAAAACATAAACTAGACAACTGTAATAAAATATGTAATAACTTATGTATGTTGGAAGAAAACTGTAATAAAGGCAGAAATATTCCAATAAAAACAACTTAACTAGATAGCCTTATTTTCTTTTTGGCGCTGCCTATCAGTCTTAAAAATAAAGGAATAAAATATATGAAAACAAATCCAGTGCTAATGATCTGCGCTAAGCATTTGGAACAATATATAATAATAAATAAACCTATCAATCTTTAAAATATAAGAGTTATATAAATAAAATCGGATGCAGTCGGGTAACTATCCCTTGTCCCACACTAACAATCGACATGATTCATTCAGAAGAAAGGTATAAATTAAAACCTGTCAGTCCTTAAAACAAAAATACATGCTGATAAAAGGGAAGTAACCCTGTGTGAAAAGTGAAGGAACTTGGTGGCAATACAGCCATGAAGGCGGGGGGGTCAATGAGCTAGTTGTTCCTAGAATGCTGCAATGTGTTGGTGTTGAAGCTCGTAATTCGATCGAATTATACATTCATCCCCAACGGAAAGGGTGAGTCTGCCCATGCTAGGAAAATCATCAATTTTCGTCCAGAGTGTGACAGGCGAACCTTGAAGTTGCTGCCAGATTCCTCGGGAGGGGTTTTTCTGCCATTAAATGGATGGGAACAGTAGCCAACCATCAAGACTGAAATGAGGGAAAAACAGGGGTGTCATTTCCATAGCATAAGGGCGGCCACTGCGCATTGCTACAACTCAACGACTGTAATCATTACAAAAATTAAAGTTTTCTGGATCGTGTTTGGTTGCTGAGGAGCGGTGATGGGTTGGTAGTATCAAGTCAGTGGTCTCTTGTTTAACCAGGTTATGAGTTGTTGGGTCCAATCCATTCTCCTCAGTGAGGTCCTCTTTCTCACTTGTTTTGGATCGTTGTGTGCAAAGGGTTAGAATGGGATGTCGCTTAGTTTTCCCTCTTTTTAATACTAAGTAGAACTTCCATCTACGCCCAACAGTTCCAAGGGTAGTCGTAAGGTATACGATAACATCACCATAATTAAAAGAGTTTTAACACAAAGAAGGAAGGAAGGGAATGTTAGCCACACACATTCATTAAGGCAGCTACAGGAAAGGGGAGACGTGATCTAGCTTCTCAAAAAGATGAACAGGAAAGTGTACACGTGCTGCCATCTACTGGTGAGCGTGAGAGTCAGGTTTTGGCAATGGTGGAACCTAAAACTAAGGTAAGGTGAGGCAGTCGAGCATGCCTCTTGCTGGTTTCAATACCACCAGCCCATAATGCCGAGTGAGGAGACTTGGGGTTCCAAGAGGGAGCGGGAAGGGGTATCGCGTTCAACTAAGGCATAGCCCACAGTTCAAGGCCTCCAGGTTCACCTAACACATAGGCAGAAGGTGCCGAGGCAAGATGCCAATGCCCAAGAGTGGATTTACCGAAGTAAAACCATGAGAACATCATGCAGTTAGCAGGGATAAACAGGTTACAACAATCACATTGCCAATCACAGAGCGTGTTGTTATTACAGTTAGTAAATAGGCCAAACACAAAGAAGGAAAAGATAGGCCCAACCCTTACACAGTGCCAACGTAGCCAGGTCAAAAATTTCGTGAATGAGGGGGGCAGAGTTGATCTCCCTAACCCCTCGGTGGTCTACTAAAATTCAGTATTTCATTATCACAGGAATTATTTAGACGTGAATTAGATATAACGAACGAGATGAAATGGGTAATTTTTGTTGCATAATTTCACTATCTCCCATTCTTATTGGATGAAATTTAGTAAACAAATTTATAATAGTTGTAGGTCCACAGGCTATTATTGATCATCTAGCATAATATAACACAGAAAAAAAAAACCCTTTTACTTCTGTTCATCATGACCATTTACGATCAGTTTCAGATCTAAGCACAAAATTTAATGCATTTTACCCTACAATGAGAAAGCATACCTTTTTCCTTATATCTAGCTCCGAGCATCATCCACGCACTCCGTGCCGCTTCCCGCCCTCCGTGACGCTCTCGGTCGCCGACCATAGAGACCTCACCGGTACCTCCTAGCCAATCGCTAGTGGTACTCTGCTTCCCCCTTAGCCCCCCGAGCCGCAAAGGGGCCACACAAATCCAAAAGGTATGCCTAGCTTCCCATCTCACCTCGCAAGGTTGAGCTACCACTCCAATACAAGCTGAGAAAATCCCACCTCCTCACAAGCAGTCAGTCCAGTCCAAATTCGGCAGTGTAACGTTACACTCCAAAAAAAAAAAAACTCCTTCTTCCTCATCTTTCCTTTCTTTTATAGAGTTTTGAGACCCACCCTTGCCCTAAATCACATTTTATTTAAGTTTTAATGAAAACCCTCTAAAAATTCTCTGTCTTACAAGTGTCACTCATACCCCACGTTTCTCC
>SNQJ01S0006952.1:323730-335284 GCA_010110895.2 Picea sitchensis | reverse complement strand
TTGGGTCATCTCCAATTGGATGTACGAGACCTACTGGACTTAAACTCGCCAAAGTTTGGACAGAGGCGTGCACAATGACAAGTGACCCAGTAATTTGCAGTGATTGTTCTATTGGTCTCCACCCCTCGATATCCTCGGTCCTATCTCCTCCATGTTCGTAGATGCGAGAGATGAAAATCCAATTATGTCCGATGATGCCTTCAGAGAAGCTTTGGAAACGATTCATCTAATCAAATGAGTTGGAGTCTAGTGTTGTTCCATTTTGATTTGATGGAAAAACAGGAATCTCTCCTGCAATTATGGAATTGAACCTCTCCCTCAAGTGTGGTGTATTGGATGTCATTATTTTCAGGATTTTGTTCATGCAATTGAGGACCTGGAGCTTCACTTCTTCGAGTAGGTTTCTCATGAGCTCTCGGGTTACCGAGGCATCCTTTGATATATTGTANCTACCTCAGAACACAAACTTTCTTCCCAAAAAACCCTACAAGTCTTTCAACAAATCTGATGTAAGTTATAGATACTATGGAGTTGAGATCTCTAGTTAATTTATAAGCTTGATGCGATTCTCAGACACATTTGGGATGAAGACACTAAGTAGAGAAATTTTCAAAATATGTTACAACGGGTGGTCAAGCCCAAGTTTCAGTTTTGAAACCATGCTCTGATACCATTTGTAAGACCTTAATTTCAATTAAGTTCATTGTTTTCCTTTCTTGATTATCTTTCTACTAGCATAATAATCGACAACGACATGATAATTAACAACAAAATAATAAAAGACATGATAATTAACAACAAGATAATAACATCAACATACTAACAACATAGTATCAAAATAATAGTATAATAACAGTAGCATACTAACAACATAACAACATATAATAACAACATAATAACAACAATATAATGATAGTAGATCACTAGTAAAATGCATAAAGTATCTACCTCAACCTGTAGCTTAGTTGATTTATCCCCTTTCTTGGTTGTTGATGATCCTCCCCAATTGCCCAAAATAAATATTAACCTCCCAACCAACTAGGAACAACCTCTCTGGCTCCCTAGCTCTAGGAATCCTTGTGGTTTCCTAGCCATCAAGTCGAAAATTCCCAGTAACAGAGTGGCATTGTATGGTCCATGGTAGGGTGTTGACCCTAGTTCTATTAGGATGGATGGAGGCATTTCTCAGCGTGTATCCTAGGAAACCCGGAGTCATGGGAGGACAGTGTTAGCTCACACTCCCCTATACATGTGATGATGATTTTTAGTTTCCTGCTAGGGAAGCTCGGTCAATGGTCAAGAGAGTTTTCACTTCCTCTTACGGGTTCCATTTGGAGTTAGGTCAATATATTTGATGCTCCAAGATAGTTCAACAGAGGAAGGATAGGGATGGAATATGAAAGTAAGTTAGGGAGGAAGTTTGACTAGAAGTATTTCATAGTGTGTGGGGTTTCACCTTATAGAAGAATTTTTTGATTTCCTCTTTTTGAGAAAAAATAAACTATATATATAAACTACAATTATATGAGTGAGTGTTGCTTGTGCTAAATTATTGTAATTAGGACTTTCATGAACATTTTAAATAGTTGACTATCTTTTATGAAATGAATGGTCTTGTTGATTGGATTGGATGCATACAAGATTACTTTAAGTGTGATAATTATTTTCATTAGTACATGTACGAATCATGTATGTGCTAGCTACACATACATGCCTTGCACATGTACACTAGTATGTGTAAGTGTTTTAAATTGATGATGTTGTTTATTTGATGTGGATGTATGAATCATGTGTAGTTACACTAAATTGTAAATTACTCTAACTTTTCTTATTTGATGTGGATGTATGAATCATGTGTCGTTACACTTGTATTGTAAATTACTCTAACTTCGAGATGGATTTTCTTGAAGGGTGGGTGTATTTAACAACCCAAATCAATTATTTTTTATCATAGTTTTTTTATTTATTTTAAATTTAATTAATTATTAAAATATATTAAATCAAACTTTTATTATTTTATTATTAAACATTGGGTGAAGTAATTAATGGGGGCATAAGGATGTGGGAATTAATGGGGGGATAAGGTTGTTGGGAAATTAATGAGGGGGATTTTAGAGAGGAGGATAGGGAAGAGAGAAGGGGACTTGGAGAGGGGCATCATTTTCCATTGGAAATTTATGCAAGAGGTGAAGTTGGAGGAGGAGGAAAATTGGGGGAACAAAGAATTTTGGAAACTCTCACTCGGGGGCTAGGAAATTACAAGGATTCCTGGAGGTAGGGAGCTGGAGAGGTTGTTCCTAGTTGGTTGAGAGGTTAATATTCAGTTTGGGCAGTTGTGTAGGATCATCAACAACCGAGAAAGGAGATAAATCAACTAAGCTACATGTTGAGGTAGATACTTTATGCATTTTACTAGTGATCGACTATCATTATACTGTTGTTGATTACTATGATGTTAGTATGTTGTTGTTATTATGTTGTTAGTATGTTGTTATGTTGTTAGTATGTTTTTGTTATTATGTTGTTAGTATGCTTCTATGTTGTTAGAATTATGTTTCTATTATCTTGTTTTTTATTATCATGATGTTGTCGATTATTATGCTGGCAGAAGAAAATCAAGAAATGAAAACAATGAACCAAATTGAAATTAAGGTCTTACAATATTAAGCAAACTGCCTAGTGAACTACCCAAACTGAATATTAACCTCCCAGCCAACTAGGAACAACCTCTCTGACTCCCTGGCTCCAGGAATCCTTGCGGTTTCCTTCCCCCCAAGCCCAAAATTACCAGCAACAACAATGCCTTGTGAGAGTTTCCAAAATGCATATTTTAATAATTAATTAAATTAAAAAAAAAAGAAACTATGATAAAAATTAATTAATTTGGTTTGTTACAGTCACCTTCAACATTTCCTTATTGAGATAACCCTAAATGATGACATAAAATTTTCACATCTAACTTATTTCAAATAGTTACATTTCTCAATAGTTGTGTTACATTGTGATGTACAGTCACTTTCAACATTTCCTTATTGAGATAACCCTAAATGATGACATAAACTTTTCACATCTAACTTATTTCAAATAGTTACATTCCTCAATAGTTGTGTTACATTGTGATGTACATCTTCGATGTTTTATGTTAAACTGGATCGTTCCTAAATGGTTACATCACATTGTGATGTTCATTTAGGGTTATGTCATCTCGTGACATTTCCTTAGTGATATAACCCTAAATGAATGTGCCAATGTGACACAACTTATGTCAAATAGTTACATTCCTCAATGGCTGTGTCAAATTACAATGTACATCTTCAATGTTTTATGTTGAATTACTTCCTTAAATGGTTACGACACATTGTGATGTTCATTTTGGGTTATGTCACCTTGCGACATTTCCTTAGGGTTATGTTTTATTGTGATTTTTATGAAATACATCCCTCCTATTGGAATATCGGTGTCATATTAAAGGTAATCCATAGGGAATCATGCTCCATAGTAGAGAATATGCTCATAAAATCAATACTGCTCAACCATAGTTAACACATGAAGATTGAAATGTGACTTAACCATTTAGGAATGATGCAATTTGATATAAGACAATGACTATGTACATCGAAATGAAACACAACCATTGAGTAAATATCACAATCTGACATTATCATAGTAAATTGTCGGAATAATGAGACGACCTAACCCTTATCACAATCTTGATAAAAGTTAAAATTTGACAAAACCCTTAATGATCATCACAATATGACATCACATTTGTTTAATTTCATTGCAACAAAATCCTTAATGAACATCGCAATATGACATGACATTTATGAATTTCGCAATGTGACATAGCCATTGATGCCACCATATGAATTTCACAATCCAAAATAACCATTATGGAATGTCACAATCCAACATAACCATGTTGAAATGTTGTAATCAAACATAACCCAATAAAAATGTTGCAATGTGACAACAACCTTGATGAATGTCGCACTATGACAACAATGGGACAACCACCTTGATGAATGTCGCAATGCGAAAACGACCTTGATGAATGTCGCAATGTGAAAAAAACCTTGATGAATGCCGCAATGCGAAAAAAACCTTGATGAATGTCACAATGTAGAAAAAACCTTGATGAATGTCGCAATGCGGAAAAAACCTTGATGAATGTCACAATGCGGAAAAAATCTTGATGAATATCGCAATGCGGAAAAAACCTTGATGAATGTCGCAATGCGGAAAAAACCTTGATGAATGTCGGAAAAAACCTTGATGAATGTCGAAATGCGGAAAAAACCTGGATGAATGTCGAAATGCAGAAAAAACCTGGATGAATGTCAAAATGCGGAAAAAACCTGGATGAATGTCGAAATGTGGAAAAAACCTGGATGAATGTCGAAATGCAGAAAAAACCTGGATGAATGTCGAAATGCAGAAAAAACCTGGATGAATGTCGCAATGCGGAAAAAACATGGATGAATGTCGCAATGCGGGAAAAACCTGGATGAATGTCGCAATGCGTTAAAAAACTGGATGAATTTCGCAATGCAGAAAAAAAACCTGGATGAATTGTTGAGTATATAACTCAACGTGTATAATATTGCACAAAAGATAACAAATTCCATAAATTTATATCCAATCAATATAAAGGACCAAATTTAGGGTTTCCATATGAGTAACCATTTGTGTATTCATGGTGAGAGCAGTCCCCAATATATTAGAGTTTGTGTTTAATTATGGACCCTTCTCGCAGACCATAGCCTCCACGCCTTGATGTAAGTTGTTGGTAAAGAGATGGTGAGTTCAATGAAATGACATTTCTGTCATTGTTATTGATCCTCTGTAGAGGCTACTTCATTTCTCAATTATATTGGTGGTTCTATGGTATTATGGGTTCTCCAAAACTATCGATCCCACCATCTTGATAGAAGTGTTGTTGAAAATATGGAAATTTCATTGTGATTCACCTCCTGTTTTCGTTTGTGTTGATGGTACTGCACTTTGCAGCCTCTCCAATACCAGTGTTGATCCCCCTCATATGACATATGGCATAGATAATTTGGATTTAGAGGACAATAGCACTATGGAATGGAAGTGGCACTAATGGTGTTAGGGTTCCATACTTGTTCAACGTATGAGAAGTTCTCTAGAGCCCCCCAATGAGACCTTTTCCCACCATTGCACTACTATTTTTATATAAATATGGATAGTTTCCCATTTCTCTTGGAGGTTCTAATATTCTTCCCCCCATAACGAATCTATCATTTTCTTCCATTACCCCTCATGCATCAGGGGTCCATGACGAAAATTTCGTTGACTTTTGGGTGTATAACATTTTGTTGTGTAGGATATGGAATATACGACAACTGGTTTGCAAAATCCCCAGTGGAGTGAGTAATATGGTAGATATAGATCGCATGGATCTGAAATGATGCAATCCCATATTGCACTAAAATTAGATTTGCATGGAAAGTGGGCTCCATAAAAACCTTTTTTCTTAATGTCCTCAAAGATTATGCTAATGATCATGACTAATAATGGAGAATACTGTGAGGAAAATCACACTCTCATTATCTGGACTAAGATATGTGCCATTTAATCTTGTATCATTGAAGGTGGAAGAGGAATTAGGTGTTGTGGTCAATTGAATATCTTGTTGTGGTCGTCTTCTAGAAAACTAATTTTTTTTTAAAAACCATTCAATGGTATCAACGTCAAATTCTATGTTGAGCTCTTGAGTTATGTAGATAAGTTGTAATACAGAGTTGAGGGGCACTCAAATTGCTTTATCGCTCATGTCCTCTATTAGGTTTTGCCTATTTTTTGTGACCTCCTTTCTCCCTAGTTTCCTTCAACGATAGTGTCAACATGATGTCTTGGGGAGGATTATTCAAGAGAAACTCATTAGGATTAATCATTCCATAGTCATCCCATCATGTTTCAAATCCACTTAATTGTTTGAAATCAACTTTCTTGTTTAGCTCAAAGAAGTGTGGTGCAAATATGGCAAGTAATTGAACTCTATTTTGATGTGCTTTATTGGTGGAAGATGATGGAGCTAATTCTTCCCCACTAGATTGTTTGTTCATTTCTTCCACATTGGATACTTTAGCTCGTTTCCTCTAGATTGTATACTTATTCCCTGCTTCGCTTATGTAATAAGGGAGAAATAAAATAAGGGAGGAATTTTTCAATCTATACGAATGGAATGATCAATTTGGTGGGGTAAAATTATCTCCTTCTTCATCTTTTTCCAAGAAAGCAAGTCAGAATACAGTTTGATTACCTACTAGACTTGCACCACAATTTTTTGAGTTGACCAAGATTCAAACTGAATGAATTTACTGTGGAATGGCTAATCCCACATTAAGAGTCAGATGAAGATCCCCTCAAGTCTCCCTCCCACTAATGAGATTCTCATGTATACCCCTAATACATCATGATGACACTACCCAATAAGAGGCGCCAACCAAAGAATCAAGATGTTAATAAAGACAGGCACTGACTAATTGAGGACGGCTAGAGTGCCTGAATCTTCTTATCCACTTAACTAAAAATCTCCCCCTTAATTAAGACAGGGAGAACCTTGAATGGCTATTCATAAAATATTAGATTTTTTGTTATCTAGAAGATGACCGCAACATGTTATTCAATCGGCCACTATGCCAAATTACTCTTCATCCTTCACTTATATGAGCTCCAATGGCATGTATCTCAGTCTAGATAGTGAGAGCATGATTTCCCCATGAGCTTCTCTATTCCTAGTAATGATCATCATCAAAAGAATACATTATAAACAAGACGATTTTATGAAGCCCACATTCACTGCATATCCATTTTTAGTGCAATATGGGATATAATTGATCTCTATATTCCAACTTCCTCAAATTGAGACTCTGCAAATTAGTTGTTGTACACTCCATATACAAATAAATTTTTGTACAGTCCATATCCTTTATAGAAACTTGTTATACATCCAAATTCAATGAACTTTCAGTCAAGGACCCTAATGTTGTAGGAGAAATGGAAAAAATGAAGGATTAATTATGGAGGAAAGCATATTTGAAGCACCATGAAAAATGTGTAGCTAGAAGAGTAATCCATATTTATAAGGAAGTAGTATTGGTATGCCCGGAGAAAGGCTAGTTCGACCTCATATGATGAACAAGTATGGAACCCCAATACCATTACTTCTGCTTCCTTGTCATCGTGTAATTGTCCTCTATTTAAATTATCTCTCCCATATGAAGGGAACAATAGTAGTTCTCGATAGGTTTCAAATTACAGTACCATCCATACCAACCACAACAAGAGGGAACTCTCATTGAACTTTCCATATGGTCAACAACTCTTCTATCAAGTTTGTGGGGTCTATTGTTTTGGAGAAGACCATGATACCAAAGAACCATCAATATACTAGGAAAATGCAGTAACATGCACATAGTATTCGTAACAATAACAACCATTCCATATCTTCTACAAAAAATGTGTTACCAAGGTGTGGGAGGTTATGGTGTGGGAGAAGGGCCCATAAAAACATGAACTCTGATATCATAGGGACAACTCTCATCATGAATACACAAATGGTTATACATATCAAAACCCTAATTTGGGTCCTTTATGTGTGCAAACTTATACAAGTTGTGTTGTCTACTTGAATATTGTGTGGTTCAAATATTAGGCATCCATGCACTCATCCCCGAATTTGAGGTAGGAAGATTAATGACAATTTCTATGCCAATTTCCGTTTTAATGAATTTTTGAAGGCTAAAATGAAATAAGGTGTTGTGGTCGATTGAATAGCGAGGTGTGGAAATATTCTCAGTATTTTCTGAATAGTCATTTAATGGTCTAACCTTCTGATTTTTGGGCCATAACCAATTATATGGCATTAGGAATATTCTACATTGTCTATTATAAGGGAATATACCCAATTAACTATTACTAGGAATCTTCTATATTTCTCGTTGCATGTCTTTGGTAACATGCCCCTGCGGCCACCTCTCCCTCTTCATTCATTGTGTCATTAAGATGTCTTGGGGAGGAGTATTCAAGAACATATTGTCTTGTAAAACTCTAGTGAAAGGGAAAATCCTATCGTGTGCGGAAGAATTTGGGGCAATAAACAAGTAAGTAGGTCAAGTCACCTCAATAGAATTATTTATACTCTTTTAGGCTAAGGTCTCTAACTTAAGAAGGATTTTTCTATATGGCCAATTAAGTCCTATGTTTCCAAGTAAAACTAGTATGAAAAAGGATTTGGTTGACTTAAGTTGAATTCTCAAATGGATTACTTGAAGGTAATATAGGGAAGAGAATAACACAATATTATTTACAATAAACATCCAATAACATGCAAAGTATTATATGCAAGGTACAAGAACAATAGCAAGAAAGTTCATTCATACCAATTCTCTATTCCTTATCATGAATGACTTTATGATTGAAACATGCTAGATGTTCATTCACTTTTTTTCGTATCTTGAATGAACATAAAAACTTTATGCAAGTGAAGTATTAACAAACATTCATTATTGCTACATTTTATGGAAAACTCAAGAACTTTAGCAGTTCATATTTCTATTATATGATAACAACTGACAAGTACAATCCCAATCAGAGAATGTATACATAACATCCCGCTCTTGCGCGCACTGAGAGAACTTAACCTTGAGGACACTTGCTTGCAAGTGATCTAGATTATTATATTATTGGTCATTTGTTTATGATTATGAGGCATTATGGATATGATGATATGTTATTTTGTTGTATTGACATAGACAAGTGATATTGACTGGGTTCTCCTAAGTGTGCAGGACTTTAGACCTCCAGGATGCAGAGGCATCAATGAAACCCCTTGGAATCCGGATCGAGTCAGAGAGTGGACCATTGGGGTCTAATTGTGTTGAGATGACATATGTACATATTATTAGATGTTATGATAATTGATTATTATTGTTGACATGATTCGTTGTTGATGCAGGCTCACGATATCTTACCAACCAGACTCATATATGGAGTAGAAGGGTCACGCATGAGAACTAGAGACTTTGAGGGAGAGGTGTGGGAGTATCCCTTCCACAACCTACTAGCACTTTCGTTGTGGCTCAAATTGTAGGTTAACGATTACCTAGTTTGAGAAAACCCACAATGTCGTGAGGGTAGACTACGACAGTTGCTCACGATGATGCTAATGGGCGTGCAATAAGGCAGGAGCCTTATTCCTTAGAGGCCCTTAGTCTCCCACAACATCACCTGGCGGAGTATTGACTCCAAGGGTTTTTTATGTCTACCAAATCAGTCAAAAGGCGAGTGGCACCCTTGGATCACGTAGTGCATTCTGAAGGGAACGTCGCACAAGGAAAATGGAAAGAGGCTAGTGGCACCCTTGAGAACGTAGTGTGTCCTGAAGGGCACATTGCACAAGGAAAACAAAAAGAGGAGAGTGGCACCCTTCGAGCACCTAGTGCATCCTGAAGGGAACGTCACGATTTTAACTAGTAAGTGAATAAACCAAGTTGGCCCTAAAATGAATGATGTGATAAGTAAGAATTAAAAACAATTTTTCCCTAATGAAAATGTCGCCCAACCTAGAGAAATTAAAACCTAGGTCTAAGTAGAACATGTCAAAAAATTAATAATAAATAAACATGTAGCAAGAAGGCTGTAAGAAATTCAAATTAATTTATATAAGTCAAATTATCATGAATTAAAATTTTTAAAAAGGGAAATGGTTGTTTTTATCTATTTTTCTAATTAAATTTTAATTAAAGAAGAAAAAGGTTAATTGGTTGTTTTTCTACACTTGTTAAATTTGATTTTCAGTTAAAAAGGAAAAAGAGGGAAACTTAAAAGAAATAGGAAACTAAAGGAATTAATTTATATAAGTCAAATTATCATGAATTAAAATTTTTAAAAAGGGAAATGGTTGTTTTTATCTATTTTTCTAATTAAATTTTAATTAAAGAAAAAAAAGGTTAATTGGTTGTTTTTCTACACTTGTTAAATTTGATTTTCAGTTAAAAAGGAAAAAGAGGGAAACTTAAAAGAAATAGGAAATTAAAGGAAAATTTATGAGCTCTTGCTCATGAGCTTCCCAGCTCTGTTGAAATCCTCCTGGATCCCAAACTTTCTTCTGGACTTGTCCTTCTTCTCCTCTACTTAACTTATGTTGTTGCTTCTGCATCTTCCTTGATGCTCGTGCAAACTTTCCTCTGTATAGCTTATCTTTGTTGACGGCTTCTTCTGCTGACCTCAACATTAGCCTCTATATCTCCACTATGACTCCTTCCAGCTGCTACATCGGCTGGTTTACTTTGTATAGTCTACTCGGTTGCAACTCTTCACGTGGATATACGGGTGGATCTCCTTGATCTCCCATGCTACTTTCACCCCTTGTGACACTGACTGGCCACTCTATTGCAGAATCCAATTTCGCAATCTCACCACTGAACTGTTGTTCAGCTACCTCTTCTGACAGATTAGCTCCTATCAGTTCTTCGGCTAGTTCCATTCCATCTCTCTCCAGCTACAACTCGTGTCGATAAGTCTCCTTTGGCATGGTTATCTCATGGCAGCCAACTTCTGGTTCTAGAATGTCCAACCAATCCTCTAGTGCCTTTAACTCCATCTCCCACTGATTAAGTAACTCAAATGGGTGCTCCTCCTCTGTTGGGACAGACTTCATTATATGCTCCTCTTCCTCTATGACAGTCTCATTTCGCTATCCTTTTGTTTCCTCTGCAACACTTGTGCTAACCTCTCCTCAACTGCTTGGTACAAACATCTCGACTCCTCCAATGACCAGAACGCTCCTCTGATCCTTCTCCTCTGTGATGAAAGTTTCCAACTTGTCATCATATTCATTCATGCGGCTTGCAGTCTCGCATGAAGCTTCATATGGATGAGGCCTTTCTTCCTCCTCCTCTCCATCTATCGACACCCCCTGCTGACGTGAACTCTCAACTGAGCTCATCTCTTCTCCCTTGCCCACTTGGCAATTTAGGATGTGTCCTCTGCCCTCCTGACAGTTTATGAGATCGCATGGTTCCTCCTTATTTCCCACCTGTAACCTAAGAGAATCCTCCCAGATCTCTTTCCCTCTCCATTGTGGTTTTTGGCATATCTCAACCACCTTTTTAACACCTGTTGTTTCCTTCGGGCCAACAACTTCCAAACATGCCACTTAGATGTCATTTTCAAAGGCCACTCATACCTCCAACACACCTTTGTCTCCTACTGGATATTAAATGCTAGCCTCTCTATCTTTGCTCGGATATCACTAAGCTCTTTGTCCATCTCCACTTTGCTTTTCTACAAGAAAACTTATCTTCGACCATGCTCCTAACCACCAGTGTCCATCTCGCTTCACCTGCAACCCACCTGGTTGTTTATCATTTGTTGCACGCCTTGCAACAGTTTCCATAGAGTATCACACTTTGTCTCCTTCCTCTCTCCTGAGAGAAAAAATAGGCTATGATACCACTCTGGCGCAGACCCCCCCCCTCCCCTTCTCTCCTTCGGAGTTGCGCGACCTCCCGATCTAGGATCG
>SNQJ01S0006952.1:308049-319423 GCA_010110895.2 Picea sitchensis | reverse complement strand
TTCCAAACATGCCACTTAGATGTCATTTTCAAAGGCCACTCATACCTCCAACGCACCTTTGTCTCCTACTGGATATTAAATGCTAGCCTCTCTATCTCTGCTCGGATATCACTGAGCTCTTTGTCCATCTCCACTTTGTTTTTCTGCAAGAAAACTTATCTTTGACCGTGCTCTTGACCACCAGTGTCCATCTCGCTTCACCTGCAACCCACCTGGTTGTTTATCATCTGTTGCACGCCTTGCAACAGTTTCCATAGAGTATCACACTCTATCTCCTTCCTCTCTCCTGAGAGAAAAAACAGGCTATGATACCACTCTGGCGCAAACCCCCCCCCTCCCCTTCTCTCCTTCGGGGTTGCGCGACCTCCCGATCTAGGATCGTCTTAAAACTCTTGAGTTGGATTGAATTTCGGCTCTCTGCTGGAACCAAATGTACTTTCCCACAGGTCCTTTCTCTCAAGTGCGGGTCCCCTTATCCCTTTGAAGAAATTTGGTGGTGACACTTGCTCTCCGTGCCACGCCCTTTCTATCAAACAAGTTCATACACACACTCCTTGCGTCGGCTCATAGAGTTTCCACCCCTTGTCGCGCACTCCTTGCACTTAGCCTTGGGAACCAGTCTTAATCCAACACACTCACAGATAGAATATTATAATTCTATCCCTGGAGATGATTTCTAACATACATCTACATCTCAAACACATATGAATGACATTCATAACCAAACATCCATTACACAGAAATTGACAAACAGGAAAAATTGTTACTTTCTATTAATGGTAGAATGTCCATTAAAATACATGGGTCTGAGCTACTATCGAGTCTCGGCTCTGCCCCTATGCATCCCTATCTCCTACATGAAATGTCTCCTCTACTGGAAACAATACAATGGTTTATACAAGAGGGGCTCGATGAGTTTCCCTCCAACTAAGCTAGTGGTGTCTAATCACCGTTCAAAACACTTGTCTAATGAGGAAGATTGCAATGATGGTAATATGATCAGAATCAGATGCAGATCCCTCCTATCGTCAACCATTTAATGGCGACCTTACCTACAGCTTGTGCGAAGGCACAATTTGGCTCTTCCAACCTGTCACCATTAATTGTCTTGATCGTGCTTTGGATTTTCGAAGGGAAAAAAATGAGATGGCGGCGCCTCTCCCTTCCTTGAATGCACACCACTCGTGCTAATCAGCTGGAGTGTGTTGAAGTGAAGTGATGCTCCTACATCATGTCATTAAGGAAATTCCTATAAAGCAAATGGTCTAGATGGGAAACAGATCACACTGGTTATTGGTAAAGTTATGTTGTCGAATTAGTTTTGACTAGTTTTACTTGTGAGAGTTGGGATATCCAACTTGAGATAAAGTGGTGGCTTTACGTTGCGAGACAAGCCTAGACCTAGAGTGTTTTTGGTTTTGTGTGTGTGGCCCATTTGCAGCTCGAGGGGCTAAGGGGGAAGAAGAGTACCCCTAACGTTTTCTTGGAGGTATCAGTGAAGTCTCAAGATTAGCAAGTGGAAGAAGGAAAGAGCATCGTTTCCTATTCCGATATTGAAAATTTGTTAAGTTAACTAGAAAATGTAGTTTTTGAATTTATTGTATAGTGTTAAAATTCTGATATCAATTAGGCAAGTTCTTGTTGGACTTTGTGTGCTTCAAGATGAAATCCTAGAAATTAATGCCATTACAATTCTCAACAAGGTCCTTGGAAATTTGCGTTAGCTCTCCTTCATTTTCAATCCCTTTTTGTTTTACCTGTTCGCTACTATTTGGAATGTTTATTGGGATTGTTAGAAAACATTGTCTCTGATTTATAGTTTAGAATTTTCAATTTACATTGTAATTTCCCAACCAAATTGTAGTTTGACATAATTTCTTGTGTAATATCGAAGACGAATTTCGATCTTAGTCGCCTTCGAATTTCGAACTAATGTACTGGAATATCCTTACAATTTTCCAACCCTTGAATCTACACTTGGTTTCCACTTTGGATATATATGGGTATGGAACACAGGTTTTCTAAGTCGTTGTTGGTGAATGGAAATCAGAATTCCACTTAAAATTATCGGTATGTATATTTGTGATGCATGTGGTGGAAGGGGTCTTGTTGTGCGATTGTGAACAACTCTTTGATATATATATGATGAGCGTCGGTGAAATCCCTTTTGAAAGGAGGGAAACTCCATGTTCCATTTTTAATTCCTTCCCCTCCCTTACCCTACCAAATAACGACTGATGATGATTCATTTTAGTCAAATTAATCATCGATTGATAAGGGTAAAATCTAATGTTGGATAATTACGTATATCCTTGCGTGGAAGAACAAATTGGTATGGATGTTGGGAACTTCACCTCGCGATCGTGTATTCTTTTCAACCTTCTTATTTAGTTCAACCCTGTCCCTCCCTGTGGGAAAACTCAACAGTGGAAGCTACTTCTAATACCTCTTGAATCGCATCAACAATCGAAATTCCTATTGTTGATTCTTCTCGCTTTGATTTTAATCCAAAATATCAGTAATTGTGGTGATGACGTTTTAAAAGGGCTAACCTTAAATGAAATTATCTGGTCATTGCCACTCAATGGTAGTCCTTGTATTACCATTCCTTCAGCGTTCTAATGCACCAATAAACAACAATAATAGTCTATGTTATATTCACAACACAACAAAAATATCTAGCAACAATCTTGGTTAGTAATGGATTATGTCATTAAAAAATAAAGATAGTTTATAGAAGAATCAACGGTGGTTTATCATTCTTAAGAGAAAAATAACCTCTCCTCAAAAGGAAAAATGTGACTTGTCTTTTCATTTCATTACATTTATAGCAATTCTTTCCATCACCACTTTTTCTTGATTTTCTCGCCATGAGGCAATTTAGATTTTTTTATGAAGTTACCCCCTTTAATTTTTAGAGAATATGTGAGTTACATATCATGGTGGGTCTTCTTTTATCATTCATTATTCTAATTTAATAAATGATTTTCTTTTTTTCAATGGTCCCCATTAAACAATTGGGCATTTACTTTAAAATTATTTTCAAAATACTTTGAGAATTACAACAATGAAATTTTATAATGAACCCATTATATATTATCTTGAGCAATAGCAAACTCACATTGTCTTGCATTGGATTTGGTGTTGTATATGTGTAAAGTTCCTTGTTATGGCCTTATAGACTTTTATTATTTCATGCCTAACATTATTCAAGCTTGAATTTCTTAATATTGTTACAATGTATTGATAGAAAGCAATGTTCACTTGCCTTTTCAATGGGGAAACCTCCAGCAGAACAACACTCTATTACAACAATTCTCAAGACAAATATTTAGCATACCTCCTACTCTTATTGTACCGCCGAAGGTAGTATATAGCAATGAGTTAGCATTGACTTTCAAATTAATTTTGTGTTGACTTGAAAAATTTATATCAGATTTAATGTTCAACATAACAAGTAAAAAAAATTATTTTTTAATATAACAAAAATAGTATTTTTCTAACTTTTCATTGGTCAATAAATTGATAGTGTTATTGCAGCCTTCCCATATTTCCAGACCTTAAATTAATTAGACTAGTTACTTGTTTTTCAAAGAATTTGACTTAACGTGCAACGCAGGGTGGTCAGAGCTGCTGGGATACACGAGAGGGAGGGGCGGACACTGCCAGTGCACGGGAAACGCCCCGTCACTTCTGCCAAATGTCGTAGAGTTTATTCAACTACTATTCAAAATCCTCGTCAGACCAGTCCGGATGGAGTGAGGCTCTGTAGCGACCGTCATCTCATCTACAACCCAGCCCGGCCCAGTACGGATGGCGGAAACTGCGTCTTTAACATTTTGGTGAGTCATTCCATGGTACGTTATTCAACTCACCAGATGCTATCAAAGTCGAACATTCAACAACTAGATTCATTGGTTGAAGGGTTACTAAATATTTCTTTCATATCTTCAAATTACCTGGGATCATGATCCTTCTGTGAGACACCTGTACAAACCACTAGATTCATTGGTTGAAGGGTTACTAAAGATTTCTTTCAGATCTTCAAATTACCCAGGATCATGATCCTTCTGTGAGACACCTGTACAAACCTGTGGTTGCATTACCAGTGATAGCACAATCTATAATTTCATTACTCAAGCGATGTAATTTATTATTCTCACCTAAGGATTGATTCGACCCCTTTTTTTTTCTTTGTTTTTTATTTTTATTTCTTATTTTCTTTTTATCTTTATTATTGAATTATTAATGTTGTTCCATATAACTTTTTTCAAAAGTTAATAATATACAACTATTTGTCTTGCATACCTTAACCTTCGATTATGCAATACAACGATAAAATTAGCAAGATAATTTCCATTCACTATAATTAGAACTATGTTGACAGTGATCCTAAATATTTCTCGATCCGATCATAGTAATCCTTTTGATTCATTAATATTATTTCATGTAACATTCCATTGACATGTTATGGATCATGGGAGACAAAATAAGTGACATAATCGAAATTACTATTTGATTACAATCCTCTTTAGGACACATCAGCGTATAACTATAATTAATCCTTATTTATGAGCTGAGGTGATTGTTAACGTGGTACGGTAATAGTTTCTCTTCTTTGTCATTTATTTACCGCCAAATGTCACTTTACATTTAATGCAAAATAGGTTAACTAAAGGTCTATTAGTTACACTTGACTTAATTTTTAAGTCTCATTTACAACCCAGCCCGGCAGCGATGGTAGAAACTACTTCTGGTGCAATTGAAGAAAACGATCCAAATCCTTCATAGTTTCATCCCATTTATATAAGTTGTGCATACACTAAAAAGTTCATTCATCCTTTTTATATAAGCCGTGCATACACTAAAAAGTAAAGTTTTTAGAGGCAGTACATCGCAGCATGCTACCCTTGTTTATATTAATTTTATCTTCTAAAGAACATTCTAGACGAATATCTTTCTAGAAGCGGGAGCTTCTATTAGGTCTTCTTACATTGACTTGTTCACATTTATTAAATAAGCCTTATTAACTAATGTCAACCTTTATTGCATGGAAAATATATTTTTCTACCTACATGAGGGGTTAGGGACGTTAGGTCCCTACCATGTCGTCCCCCTTGAAGAATAGTCTTGTCCTCAAGGTTTGAGATGAGGAAATTGTTGCAAAATGGTGGCCAGCTCCCAGGTGGAATCTTTCGGAGTTGTATCTTTCCACTGAACTAACACTTCCTTGATGGTGCATTGACGGAGATGATGCTCTCACTGGTCCAAGACTGCTTGTGGTTGCAACCAAAGGGAACCTTCATCATCCAATTCATGGAGACCGGTTAGTGTTTGGAACTTAGTTTCAATCACTTTCTTTAAGCATGAGACATGAAAAACATGATGGATCTTAGAATGATTAGGCATAGCTAACTGGTAGGCTAAAAGCCCCACTTGCTTGAGAATTGTATAAGGACCATAAAGTTTGGGAGAAAGTTTCTAATAGTGCTCATCTTTGAGTGGAGTCTTTTTATAAGGTTGTAGACAAAGAAACACTTGGTCCCCTTCAGAAAATTGATGCTCGGAATGACCTTGATCTACTTGTTGTTTGATGTGATCCTGAGCCATGAAATTTTTTTCTTTGAGGGTACGGAGAATGGACTCTCGGACTATAATATTTTTGTCAATATCTTGAACCTTCAAGACACCTGGCATGTATGAGAGAATCGATGGTGGATTTTGTTTGTAGACAACTTCAAAAGGAATCATGTGAGTAGTTGTATGATAATATGTGGTGTACCACTATTTAGCTAGGGGTAACAACTGAGCCCACTAATTTTGTTTATCGGATGCTAAACGTCGCAAATATGTTTCCAACCTTTGTTTTTCCATCAGTCTGTGGATGATAGGCGGTGCTGAGATGCAATTGGGTTCCTTGGAGCCTGAACAATTCTTGCCAAAAATTGTTGGTGAAAGTTGGGTCTCTGTCAAAAACAATAGAATGAGGCATGCCATGAAGTTTTAAGATATTATCCATGAAAATTTGAGCCATTGTGGATGTTGTGAATGGGTGTTGAAGAGCACAAAAATGAGAATATTTGGAAAGATGATCAATGACCACCATGATGACTGAATTATTGCTTGGTTTAGGTAAACCAACAATGAAATCGATAGAAATATCCCTCCAAATAGTAGGGGGAATCGAAAGTGGTTGGAGTGTGCTTGTGGATTTGATTTTTTCTTCGTTGTTGTGTTGAAAAACATCACATTAGGCCACAAAGGTGCAGACGTCTTGTTTCATACTATCCTAGAGAAAAGAACATTTGACCCTTTCATAGGTTTTGGTAAACCTTGAATGCCTAGTTGTGGGTGAAGTATGAATCTCAAAAAGCACTATGGATTTAAGTTGCAACCGTTTTCTTAAATACAGATGCCCTTTGTATCGAAGCTCTTCATTGTGCCAAGAATGCCCTAGAGAAGTTGGAGATTGGTGTTGCAATTGTTGGATCATGGGAGAAATTTTGGGGTCTTGCAGTCGTTCATGGAGAACATCTTGGAGCCAATCTGGTACAATGAAGGAGAGGGAAAAGATGGACCCTTATTCTTCATACTTCTTGGAAAGAGCGTCAACAAGCACATTTTATTTTCCCTTCTTGTAAATGATCTCATAATCATATTCAAATAACTTGGTCACCCATTTTTGTTGCTTCGAGGATGAAATTCATTGTTCCAGAAAATACTTGAGGCTTTGATGATCAATTTTAATTTGGAATAATTTCCCCAATAGATAAGGACATTAGAGATCCATGACATGCAGAATAGCCAACATTTCCTTTTCATAGATTGATTGGCCCAAATGTCTCTCTGAAATTTGTTTTCTAGTGAAGGCCAAAGGCCTGCCATCTTGCATGAGGACTGACCCAATTCCTTTCCCTGAAGCATCACATTCCATGACAAAAGTCTCTCTGAAGTCAAGAAGGGCCAGGACTGGAGTCGTGCACATAGCCTCTTTCAAGGTGTTCGAAGGATTGATCAGCTATTGTAGTCCAAGTGAAAGCATTAATTTTAAGGAGAGCAGTGAGAGGTGCTACAATTTTTTCATAATTATGAACAAACTTGCGATAATAGCCTGTTAAACCCAAAAAACCATGCAAACTATTAAAAATTTTAGGGCGAGGCCAATCCTTCATAGCTTAAATTTTCTTAGGATCCACCCGTACAACATCTTTGCCGACAATACGACACAAGTACTCCACTTTTGAGGCTCCAAAGGCACATTTAGATTGTTTGAGGAAAAATTAGTTCTGAGAGAGTAGATGGAGAACTTGATCCACATGGGTGAGATAGGTGGTCCAAGTTTTACTATAAATGAGAATATCATCAAATAAAACTAAGATAAAATTATGGAGAAAAGGATGGAAGACATGATTCATGAGACTTTGGAAAGTGGAGGGAGCATCACATAGGACAAATGGCATTACCAAGAACTCACAGTGACCCTCATGAGTTCTAAATGCAGTCTTGGGTGGTAGACAAAATGGAGATCAAGTTTAGTAAATTATTGAGCACCACTCAATTCATCCAATATATCATCAATGACAGGAATGGGAAATTTGTCTTTGATGGTGAGTTTGTTGATGGCATGAAAGTCTGGACACATTCGCCAAGTGCCTTATTTCTCGAGTACCATGAACACAGGAGAAGAATGGGGAATGGTATTAGGATGGATAACACTCGCTTCGAGCAATTCTTGAACATTTTTCTCAATTTCATTCTTCTAGGAAAAGGGATGACGATAAGGGAGAACATTGGAAGGAATACTTCCTAGGACTAGAGGAATGGAATGATCATGAACACCACAGGAAGAGGTAAGTCCATGGGGAGTGAAAAAAATAGCTTGGTGTTTGGAGAGGATCAATTGGAGGTCAAGGTGCACAGAGGGTGTCTTGACTGCTTGAATAGAATACAGTTGGGAAATAATGTCTAAATGAACTTTTTTTAGGAGCTCCTTCATTCGATGGGAATTGATGATCTAAGGGGAGCTTGTTGTGATGTCTTGGAACTTATATTGTTTTACCTCATGTTGGAATTGCATGGCTAATTCCTTAAAATCCATGAGGATGGGGTCAAGAGTGTGTAACCATTCTACACTGAGCACAATCTCAAAACCACCCATGTCAATAGAAAACATATGAGATTTCAGGTTGTACTGACTAATTTGGAGACACACATTTTTAAAATTCCCCTCACATTTCATGGAACCTCCATTGGCAATCATGATTTGAAAATTGTTGACGACACAGATATAACAATTGGTTTCTTGGGAAATGTGATGATGAATAAAATTATGAGTGATGCCACTGTCAATTAGGATGATGACCTTTTGATACTTAATGTATCCAATTAGCTTGAGGATTTGGGGAGCAGAGAAGCCAGTGAAGAAATTCGGTGAAATGACTGGTTCAACTTCTCGTGGTGCAGTGGGAAGAGTAATATTTGTTGGCTCGAGTAGCTCTGCCACAAGGGTAGCCTCTACCTCTTCTTCAAAAACATCCTCAGAGATGGCCATAAAAATATTATGTTCCTTACACTTGTTCCCTGAAAAATATTTGTCATCACAATTATAGAAAAGGCCCTTGAGTTGACGTTCAACCATTTCTGCTTGAGTCAATTTATGGATATTTAGTGGAGTGGGAGGAGGGGTGGGATTGGAGGGTTTAGGGAGAGTAATAAAGGAGGGTTTTTTGGTTTAGGGGGAGACAACATGTTGTGATTCCTTATCTCTTTTAGTAGCTTCCACCCAATTCTAGGGGCGAGCCATTAGAACGTGGGCACATATTTCATCCTTTAGGCTACTGATAAATCATTCCCGAAAAAAATCATCTAACATGTCCTCTGTGTGGAAATCCAAATGCTCAAAGGCAACTATAAATTTTTCCACTGTGTTAGAGTTTTTCAACTTGGTCAAACATCCTAAATGGTGGGTGTTAGTGTCAAAGCATTCATAAATCTCTGCAACAAATTGTATCCAAGACACATACCCTTGGCATGCATTTTTCTCCATTTCCACCATTGTCATAGTTCAGGATCTAGATAGAGAACATCGTAACATAGTTTGGCCAACTCATTAGTAATTTCGCGCAAAGAGAAATAATTTTCCATTTTAGTGACCCAACCTATGGGATCTAAGCCATCAAATTTGTTCACCTACAATCTAGGAAGACATAGGTCTCATTGAAAATGGTTGGAATGAAAGGATGTGTAATGGGAGGATTCAATGCCTTCGGGGTTATAAGGTGGTGCAGAAGAGAAATGAATGATAAGTCATGTCCTTGGAAAAGGTCATAACTTATCATAGACCAAAGGTCATAACTTCTGATAGACTTATCATTTACATTATAATTCTTATTTACATAATAACAAACCTATAATATATTATTACATAATAAGAAATGTAATATACTTCCCCCCCTTAAAAATGTTTTGTCCTCAAAGCATAGGGAATCAGAAACTCTTCTAATGGAATGAAATTCTTTTATAATTGGTATCTATTATATAAAGTTGAAGACACGAGGTGACATGACAATTGAAGTCTCGAACAATACTAGCGCATCGAAAAAGAATCAATCCATGTGAGGTGGATTTTTTATGGAACTCTCTGATGATAAGATTCTAGATATGTTATTTTTTGTTGACTTTGGGAAACATATATTATTGGATGCCTAGGAATTTTAACCTTCTTAAAGGTTGGTTTAGTCTTGTCGTGATTTACTTGAGTCATCATGATGATATCTGATTTTTTTTTGTTTATTGGTGTGACAACATCCTTCGATTGACCTATGAATTTACCAATGGTGATTGACGGTATGTAAACTTCAACTAAATATGTGGATGTTTCTTTATCATATAATTTTCTGTTGAGATGGACTTCTAGAAACACTTCCACTAATACAAATTCATTGTTAATAACATTAGGTTTTTCCATGTCAATCAAGTCGGTGCTAGTTCCCTTATCCATGGTTTGGGTTTCTTGTTGTGCCTTCCTCTTATTCTTCAATTTCTTCATGTCTACAAGTAGAATTTTATTATGATTTTTCAAACAAGAAATTTCTTCATCTGTGGACAATAGTTCTTATTGATATTTTCATACTCTTTTTTATGAGTGTTTTTTATATTACTAATTTGTCATTGCGACTCTTTAATTTGTTGTTGAAATTTATGAATTTTTGTATCTTGCTTCTCCAATTCTGTTCGATTTTGCACAATTTATTCATCTTTGCTAATAATACTTTTATTCAATTCTTTTAAATTTTCCATTAATCATGTGTGATTTTTTGTTTGTTCTGGTCTAAATTCGATGATAGAGAAATGTGTTTTGAATTAATGTCTCGCAACATTATCTTATTGGTTAGGTGCTCAAATTCTATGTACTTTTTATCAACATTCATGGTAAAAGTACCAATAGATTTCAACCAAGGGTTCCCTAGGACCACATCCACTCCCTTGGTTTGTAACACACAAAAAAATACATTTTGGGGTGGGGAGTACGCATTGATGCTTAATTCTAAATTATTAATCTCATCAGCATCATCGTACTCTTTTGTAAGAGCTCTTTTAACTTACTCTTCCACAAGTTGTAATTTATTTTCCAAATTAATATCAATATAGTTCCATTTCAACTTGGTGAAATTACCTCTGTAAGAAAAAGTTGATGTTGTAAAAAAAAATTGTCTACCAATTGTTTTTTACTTTTATACTAATACTTTAATATAAAGTAATTAAATTGTATTATTTCCCAATTTTCAAAATACTTAGATTTATGAAATACTTATCCTTATATATCACATGTTAATAAGAATAGTAATATAAAAACTATGGAACGATGGTTTACCAAAACCATGGGTCAAGGCAATACCATGGGCCAATGGTTTACCAAAACCATGGGCCTATAATCTACCAACATTAAAATCAAATTTATACCCTTCCTTTTTCTTTTTTCTTTTTTACTTATTTTCCCTATAGTATTTTCCTAATACCATGGGCAATTACCATGTGTGTGTTTTTTTTAAACCACCCTTTGTTTTTTTTCCTTTATTTGTTTTTTTTCTTCTCCCTTATTTTTTTTCTTTATTAAGAGAAAAGAATGGGCCACCATCCTAGAGATTATTTGCAATATTTTATTTTATTTTATTTTCTCTTTTTGTTTCTTTGTTTTATGCCACAATAATATCCACTTGATCGCAGATCAGGGGAACAACCGAACTACTAAAAATTCAACCACGGGGCAACGAAAATACCACTCTCATACCAAATGAAGTGGATCTAGTGGTCCACTTTATGAGAACATCATGAATACATATTTACTTGATTTCATATGAGATACAATGCATGT
>SNQJ01S0006952.1:260450-275955 GCA_010110895.2 Picea sitchensis | reverse complement strand
CCTGGGCAGCTGTCACTATTTATATATCGCTCAGGGCTGCGAACGCGAAGAGGAGCAATTAGAGCATTGACAGTAACGTATCGATAGTCGAAGTTAGGCCAAGGAGGTTGGTTCTTGTGCCTGCGGCGCCAACAACACGGAAGCGGAAGCTGGCCAACCTTGTTTGTTTATGAAAAGGAAGAAGAAGCCTGCCCGCCCTCACTAGTAAGTAGATAAGGAGAGCCTGCCCCACTAGTAAAGATAAGGATATCAAAAGTAATAATGAAGTGCTCGCCAAGTCCTAATTTGTAGAGTGGTGTGGAGCATCGTATTATAATTACACATCCCTATTCCGATACGCGCAATCCAAAGGTCTAACCAGCCTGGAGGATAGGATAGGGGGATCTTCCCGGGAGGTAGCGGTTCTGACCCGGGACAAATGAAAACCTATACTTTGTAAGAGACACCTGACGGTACCACGTCAGGCGTTCTATAGGCATTTCTGTCGTCTAGAGCCCTTTCGCTGAAAAGGTCAAATTAACCCCAAGGGGTGTGAGAACGTGCGATCGGTGGACGCGACGAAGGCCTCTGGGACGCCTGGCGGGGGNACAACCTATGAAAGGTACATTTATCATTCCTTAGCTTAAGAATTGAATTTTTGAATTTTCAGCACTAAAATTAAAAATTTATCAGAAATGACAGGATTTGACAAAATCCCGTAATTGCTCCAAGGTTCGTGTACTTCCAGGACAAGTGGGAGAAATCAAAGACATTTTTCATGATCCTTGATGTACAAGGATGGATGAATATCTATCAGGTTCGAGATCTAATCTTTCCAGGTGTCTGGTCAACACTAGTCAAACAAGGCCACTTCAGTAGAAAATACCCTGTTTTAGCATAAAATTATGGACAGTTTTAGATTTTCTGATTTACTACATGAATGTGTAGAGGAATACATGGATGATTTTTCTGTGTATGGAAATACTTTTGACGATTCCTTGAAAAAATTGGAAAAAGTCCTAAAAAGATGCATAGAAACAAATTTGTCTCTCAGCAATGAAAAATGTTTCATGATATTAACTGAAGGAATAGTATTGGGTCATCATATTTCATCTTCAGGAATTACAGTGGATCTTGCAAAAATACAAATCATTGTGAACCTATCATAACTAATCAGTCATAAGGATGTGAGAAGTTTTTTTTTGTAGTTAACAATAAGTAGAGTGTGGGCACTTTTGAACCTTCTACTTCATTTGAAATTTTCCAACAGTTTGGCTCTGGTAATATCAATTGAGAGAGGCTTAGATGTTTGTTGTTTCCTTTCATGTTGGTAACATGTTTAATGTTGCATTTCACAACATCAATGGTTGAAATTTTGAAGTGAGAGGTCCTCTGCCAACATGGCAAAAAATAATCAAATAAATCATCATCGATCCCATTTAATTCACCCTTACTATATTTTCATGCAATCATTTGATTAATCTTTTCTAACCTTTGATGAGGACACTTTTGGGAGCATAGTTTCCTGATTATATAATTTTGGGAGTATATTTAGTAAATTATTATTTACCTGGTGTAAGGTTTGGCAGAGACTGATTCAGATGTGAATCATGGATAATGTTTTTGTGGTGAACTGTAGAAAAATTTTCCTTTGGCCATATTGAATTTAAAAATTAGTTAGTTTCATGGTTTGTTGGTTGTAATTTTTGGTAGTAATGGTAAATCCGAAATACTGAGACATGGGATTCCATCAATCAATAAATCTTACTTGCATAAATGCTTAAAGGTTGATTGTGGTAAGAAAACTTTATGTCTCACTATCCTCATTTGCGAGAAGAGAATTTGGGGTTATTTCATTGGTCTGTGCTTTTAATTTTCATCATTGCTTGAGAGATAGAGGAATATAAGCATGACTACTCTATATATCCTATAAAATTAGCTACTATTTTTGTTAATGGAGCATTTAAGGATGGTAGTGAAGGTGAAGACACTAAGACAACTCCAAAATGGTGATGGGGGAGCCTCCTTCAGCTAACTTTAAGCATACCTCTTTCAATCTTTCACAACCTTGAGTGATTTGTAGGCTATAGATCAACACAACAACTCTTGCATAAAGACAAGCCTAGGAAATGGCAGTGTCAGCAAGGAAAGGAAAGAAATCACTAACAACTCTTTAAAATGTTAGCTAATTATTCAGACGAAAAACCTAGGGGTAAGGTCTTGAGATGGGTAGTGAAAATTTTTCCCCTTTTAGTGTAGAGCACTTTGTTCAAGTCTCAATAGAGAAGTTTCAATGCACTCGCACAAAGGAATTGGGGCAATTTGATGGTTATGTTATCTCCTAAAATAAACCAGTCATTTCATTAATTTTTTAGGTGATAACATAGCCATGAATAAGTGTCTTTTTTTATGTTTTATGGTCTATGGTCTCCAAGCATAGAGAATAAGTTGTAAAGTCCAAAATAAGTCAATTTGACATTTATTGTTTTCAAAAAATCAAAGAAAATTGTTTTGGCGGCTAATGTTGTTTTAAAGCTTAAGATGAGCCACCGAAAGTTCAATCTTTCGGTGGAAAAATGACATTTCAAAAAGAAAGAGGAGCTAACGAAAGTGAAGAATGGTTTTTTTAGACAACACATCAAGCGAGCCTGAATGTAAATTGAAGGACGCATGCCATCAAGACATAATGACCGTGTAAGTGGCTTTATGGCATTATCCCACATTCTCTGCCATCGTTTATGTAAATGATTATGTAGATTGTGTGAGGGTTTCAATGTATTATCATTTCATAATATTGTTCAACCATCATTGCACTCTTTTCACTCATTCCCCGATCTTGTTAACACCAGAAAAAATCCATCATTTGAATTTAAAGACAACACATGATGAAAATTTATAAAAGGCGCTCTTTCACCATTTTGATAACACATAAGTCATTCACTTTTGCTTGCAAGCTCCTGCCTATTGGTAAGAAATATTTGTTTCAGGTCTTTCATACTAATTCGTGGTTATTGTAGATGGGGAAAAGGTGAGGAGGTCCACCTCTCAGAAAGGAGCTACAAAACATACAGTATTTACAATCTCACCCATAAATTCACCAGTATTTTTCAGATGCAGGTTGTCTTACTTATGTTGAAAGGCTATAGGAGGGATACCACCAGGGTATCATAGAATTTTTTGCTAAGTATTTTGATGGGGAAAAGGCCACAGTTGGATCTTTGGAGATACAAGCAGATGAAGCCACCATAGCCTCTGCTATAGGCATGCCAAGGACAGGGCAAAACTAGTTCAAGACTATAGTCACAAAAAACATGGAATTTAGACCATACTTGAAACCAAAATTTCAAGACATAATATGGAAAAAAGACATTCCTAGTTCCCATTTGGAAAATAAATGGAAAAATATTCTCAAATCCATCCAATTATACATAACTACAGAGGGAAGGTATGACAGGGTCATGCTGTATCATTTCAAGCTAATGGATCACTTTACAGGGAAGACACCTTTAAATTTGCCATTCTGTTTCCACAAAAGTCTTACTAAAACAATAGAGTTTGAGTTGAACCAAAGAACATTTAGAATACCCTTTTTCATTTTGGTTTGATAAAGATGATTATTGTATAATAATTAAAGAAGAAAGAAAGGACATGTGAACACTTTGTATTCTGGGAGGGTTTTGAGTTACAATCTCAACCTGAGAAAGGTAAGAAGAAAGCAGGTAAGAAATCATTGACTCCTCAAAGTAGTTTGAAAATGAGGAGGGCCATCACTCCTGAACCATTAGCAGAACTAGGATCTAGTTCAAAAGCATAAAAAGAAAAGAAGAAGATGGATTTTGATGAAGACACAGAGCAGGTTGTACCAAAGAAGAGAAACTTTCTAAATTTTCCATATTTTGACTCAGATGAAGAACCAGAAAAAGAAGAAGTCCCTGTTGATGAAAATATGGAACTTTCCATGGAGAAAGCACTAGAAACTGAGATGTTCACAAGCCTTAAAAAAGGTGAAACATCTAGCAGCAAAACGAAATAGAACAAATCAAAGAAGATTGAGAAACTCAAAGAGAAAATAGCACAACAGGAAGTGCTAGAGAGGGTGATAAAGGCCAAATACGAGACTCTATAAAGAATTTCACAGAAACCAGTGCAACCTTGGAAAAATTGGCACTTGAAAGTGTAAAGGAAAAAAAGGAGAAGAAGAGGATCATAAAGGACATTCACAGGCTATGGATATTAGCTAAGCATTTGAACAAGAAAATAAAAAAATTGATGGCCAAAATAGCTACACACCTAGATTTGCATGTTCTTGCAGAGGTGACTCAAAATTTGCAAGTGGAACAATCCAAATAATCAAGGAGAAGAATCTTTTTTGAAGTTTTACTCTTTTTGTCAAAAACAGGCTTTTGGTGGCATAATCGGCATAAAAACACATAGTTAGCCGTCGAAAATTAGGGCTTTTGGTGGCTAACCCGCATTTTTCAGGGTAAAAGAGCTGTCAAAAGATGCAAAAAACAAATTTTGAAGATTTGGTGCTCGAGCAAAGGGGATTTTGGGTGATGAAGAATAAAGTAATCCCAAACAAATTGCTCCATATTTTTTGACATCTGTTTCAGAGTTTCAAGGCATTAAACAAGGTAGATAGTTTGATGATTAGCCTATCATTATTGAAGATTGCTTACAAATGTTGAGGAACATATCCAACCATTGAAGAAAGACACCAGCCTTGTCATCATACATCAGGACCTTCATGCATTTGTCTAAGACTTAGAGGATTGAAGATAAATCGAATTCTAGATATGGACTAGATCCATACTCTTTGAGATATTTTTGTAGCAGTTTTTCTATTATTAGTATTTCAGATCCAGTTTCTCAGGATCTGAAACTACTTGTAAAGGCTATAAAGCCTATCAATTTTAAAGACTGATGGTTCGATTCTAGATTCAGAGAACATGTTGATTTTGTAATAGACTCTCGTATATATAATACAAATCATAGTTTTCTTACATTGTTGATGTCAGACTATCATTACCTTTCTCTTTCTGTACTTTGATTCAAGTTTTTCTTAACTGCTAATGACTGTTATCTCATTTTTTCAGTTCATAAGATTGATTTAATAGTAATATACACTATCTTATTTAACCCATCACATGTGTGTTATGGTTAATAATCATAGCATTCTTCATCCACCATTAAGTTTCCTATCTGATCATTAATTCTTGAAAGCATTGTTTCATTTGGATATATACATTTGAATGTCTTGATACCAATCCAGTAGGTCAGTTATCCCATTGGATCCAAATATAAACATAAAATCAATTATACCTTGAGTTACCAGGCTTCTTCAAGTTACAACCCAAGAAGGAGTCCTGGAGTGATAAAAAATTGGCGTCGTTGTTGGGGAAGGAGACAGAAGTTGCAGAAAACTTCCCTAGGGGATGACATAGAACTAATCCTTGATGATAGACAAGGTTTGGTCATCAACTTGGTTGTAATCATCTATCTGGTGACTCCACATATTCATCCTAGCTTCAAAGAAGATCAGTACCAGGGGAAATCCACAAGAACCACTTGTTACACCAGTGCTTGATCCTGAGTAGATCCTTAGGAAAAGTAGAAGAGCAGTTGATGAACAAATTTCTAATTCAGGTACACAAAGTGACATATCTCTTTCTGATTATAAGTCTTATATTGAAATCACTACTGAATCTTTACCTTCACAAATTTATAGTAGTGAATCTATTATTACATCTCTAGAAGCACCATCAACTTCTAGGGATGAAGATCATGTTATTTTAGAAGAAGCATCATGATCCAACCTTTTTGAAGAATCATACCTACCCTTAGCCAGTGATTCATCATCATCTTTCTGTTCTTTTCAAGAAGAACCAGAGAAATATCATTGGACTACTCACATGATATTTCTCTCTGTAGAAAGTATCCTACAAGAACTAGCTGCTAAATGGGAAGAAAAACTTGCTCAGAGCCTTGAAAATTTTTACACATCCTCCCATCAATCCTCTTATCCATCCAAAAAGATCATTCCTTTATAATTTCATTCTACAAATCCTCAAATTGTTGTACATCCTTCTCCTAGTACTTTACCTTTTTCAACAGTCACCATGGTTGCACCTTCTCCATTGACCAAAATGTAACGGATCCTAGCTACTAGATATGCACCTCTTGTTTTACAAAATCCACCTGCAGCCATGCCTATTGGTGATTACCAAAAATATATGCCAAAGTTCACAGGAGAGGGAGATGTAATTGCAAAGGAACATATAGAAGCCTTCTATAGTTATGCTGAAAACTTAAACATAGAAGATGTTGATGTCTGGACTAGAGTCTTTGTCCAGAGCTTGGATGGTCATGCTAGGAAGTCTCTTCTTGCTAGTTCTATAGATGGAATAGAAGAGTTGGATGATATCTTTTTGAAACAATGGGGAGATAGAAGAGACCTTTTGTACTATATCACAGAATTTGGAAACCTAAAGAAAGAAAATGGTGAATCTGTGTCTGATTTCACTAAGAGATTCAACAAAATGTATAGTAAAATACCTACAGAAATCAAACATACAGATACCTATGCCCAAATCACTTATGCCAACTCATTTGACTCTGAATTTTGCTTGCTGCTGAGAGAAAGAAGGTATGCTACACTTTCCTTGATGCAAGATGTTTCCCTTGAAGTAGAGTCAAATATCTTAGTTGCTCATAAGTTAAAGGGAAATGTTGATAGAAAGAAGCAAAGGAAAGAAGCTTCTTCCTCATCAAATTCAAATCCTAAGATAGGCAAATTGGCTAAGATGCTAGAATCATTAACCTCAAAAATGTCTAAGCTAAAGATTGAAAATAAGTAGCCTGCCAAGGGAAAAGGTTCCTATGAGTACACTCACAGAAATCAAAATCAAAATCCTAATACTTTTAGGAGAAATAACCAATAGGTACAGGTTTTGAAGAGAGAGAGAGACCCCACAGAAGATCAGAAGGTAAAAGATCCTCTCCAAAATATTGTCTTGGATGAAGATGAAGATGATTTTCAAGAAGAAGAAGAAGATAATATTCATTGCATTGGAGATGATGCAAAGAAATCTTATCTGACACAGAATGATTATGAAGAGGCATTAATGAATGAACAGATAAATGAAAATTCTGTTGATAATGGTGTTTTTCAAACTGATGATGAGAACAAATACAATTTAAGATCTAAGTCCAACGCTGCAAGATAGAATACACCATCTCCTCCCAAGAAGACTGTTGATCCCACTAAGAAAAAAACTCAAAAAGATCAGATTCCTAATGACCAACAGATTGCTTTGAAATCCCCTTCAAATGAGAATACACCAATGCCTCCCAAAAATATTGTTGCTCCTGCCAAACAACAAACTAAAAAAGATCATTTTCCTAATGACCAACAGATTTCTTTGAAAGCCCCTTCAAATGAGATAAAATTTTCTGACAAAACCTCTTATTCTTTCAATTTTGAAGCTGAGATACAGAAAATCAAAATCCCCATCCCTTTGGTTGAATTAATGAAGAATGAATCATTTAATAAAGATATCCTCAAGACTCTTGATCCCAAATCCATATCTTCCTCTGTTGATATACTTAATATACATGATGACAAGCCCACCATTGTCTTAGGTCAAATGATAGAGGATAGAGATTAAAGTTGTCCACCTTTTTATATCTCTCTGAACATTCATGACAAAACATTGCATAACTTCCTGCTAGACTCTGGAGCTTCTCACAATTTAATGCCAAAGGAAGTTATGGATGATCCCGGATTAGAAGTTGCTAAAACTTACCATGATCTTTTCTCATTTGACTCGAGGAAAGTTAAATGTCTCGGGTTGATCAAAGATTTGGTAGTAACTTTAACTCAAGCATCTATGAAAACCATGCTCATGGATGTAGCTGTAGCAGATATTCCACCCAAATTTGGATGTTTGTTATCAAGATCATGGATGAAGAGGTTAGGAGGAACTCTTCAAATGGACCTTTCATATGCTACTATCCCTGTTTTTGGAGGAGTAAATAAGAGACTATACAAAGAGTCACAACTTGCCTACATTATCAGTGATGAACAAAATCCATCCAACCATCCTATTTACTCAGTTGACACAGGTATGGGATCTTGCATACTACATATTGATGATTCACTGTCAGATTCATTGTTGCTTAAGCAACCCCGTGTCCACTCCATAGAGGTGGGAGAAGATGATCTTTGGAGTATGTTCTTTGATGGGGCATGTACTAAAGATACTGTTGGAGTGGGGGTTGTACTTATTTCACCATCTAAAGAAACTACACATTTGTCATTCAAGCGTGATTTCAAAGTCACTAATAATATTGCAGAATATGAGGCTCTGCTCTTAGGTTTGAATGCTGGAAAATAAATGAATATTAAAAGGCTGCAAGAATATGGAGATTCTGATTTGATGATTCAACAGGTAAATAATTCTTTCCAAGCCAGGCATGTGAGGCTGAAAGCTTATAGAGATGTGATTCTAAATTTGATTGTTGCCTTCACTGAGTTCAAGATCTCATATATTCCTAGGGTCATGAATCAGTTGGTTTATTCATTGGTTGTTTCAGCTAGTACTTTTATACCTCATTTTCCACCAAAGTTGAATTATGAAATTCAGGTAAAGTACAAGCCTTCTTTACCTGATAATGTTAAATTTTGGAAAGTATTTGAAGATGATGTAGGGATAAGAAGGTTTCTATGAGTGATGGATGAGTATTCGTATTTACAATCAGGAAATTGAGCATGATGAAGAGGTTCAAAATCCCAAATTCAGAAATAAAATTGGACCCCATGAAATTGTGCAGCTCTCTAACAACTGTATCCCCAATTTTGGTTTGGTTCCTTTAGAGAGACTTTTTGATCATAATGATGTTTCCATTAAACTATAAAAGAAGGAAGAATATTTTGATGTGTTTTAGTTTAATGTAGCAAGTGAAGAGAGCCCCAAGTATGTAAATCTAGCATCTCATTTGACTGATAAACATAAATATGAATATGGTGAGATGTTAAAGGAATTTTCTAATATATTTGCATGGTAGTAGAGTGATTTGAAGACATACCATACAAAAATCATACAACATAAAATTCCTTTGAACAAAGACACAAAACCTTCCAGACAAAAACTCAAATCATTCAGCCCAATGTTGTTGCCTACTATGGAGAAAGAAATCAAAAAATTACTAGATTCCAAGATCGTCATCCCTCTTATATATTATGAATGGATTGCCAACCTTGTTCCTGTTATAAAGAAAAATGGTGAGATTAGACTCTGTGTAGACTTCAAGAATTTAAACAAATGCTCTAGAAAAGATAATTACACACTACCTAAGATGGAACACATTCTGCAAAAAGTTTTTGGGCCTGGTGTTATGTCATTCATTGATGGTTTCTCAAGGTATAATCAAATTGCAGTCCATTTAGACAAAAGAGAGAAAACAACATTTACTACACCATGGGGTACATTTGTGTATGAAAAAATTCCATTTGGATTGATGAATGCAGGAGCAACATTCCAGAGGGCAATGGACATTGCATTTGTGGGGGAAAAAGACATATTTGTTTTGATTTATCTTGATGATATCACAGTCTTTTCATACAGCCATGAAGACCACTTGCAACACCTAAGAAAGATATTTTTCAAATGTAGAAAGTATGGCATTTCTTTAAATCCCAAAAAATCTCTTTTTTCACTCAAGGAAGGCAGGTTTCTTAGGCATATTGTTTCTGCAGATGGAGTGAAGATTGATCTAACAAGAGTAGAAGCAATTCAAAAATTGTCTCTCCCAAGATCCAAGAAAGATACCCAATCTTTCCTTGGAACCATAAATTTTATTAGGAGGTTTATTGCAAATTTTGCAGAGCTTACTAAACATATCACATGCATGTTGAGAAAAGATTATGAAGTAAAGTGGACAGAGGAAGTCAAACATTCTTTTGAAGCTATCAAAGAAACTATTATGACTACCTTTGTCTTAATTATCCCAAATTTTGATAAATATTTCTATATTTTCTCATTTGCCTCTAATGATACAATTGCAATAGTGTTATTACAGAAGAATGATGATGGGCATGAGTAGCGAGTACCATTTTTCAGCAAGGTTTTGAGGGATTCTGAAATTAAGTATGACCCAATTGAAAAACAGGCCTATGCACTAATCAAATCACTCAAAGGATTCAATATTTATATACTATAGGCCAAGGTAATAACATATGTACCCTCAAGTTCTGTAAAAGATGTCCTTGTTTAGCCTGACATTGATGGTAAGAGGAGAAAATTTATAGCTAAAATGATTGAATTTGATATAGATATTAAGCCAATAAAACTTATCAGAGGCCAAGGACTTGCCAAACTCCTTGCATAAGACAATTGTAAAATGTTAGAGATAAATTTTGTTGGGGTAAATGCATAAAGTGATCAACCTCAAATTTCAGCAGAGGAACTTAGTTATGATTTGTAGGTATCCTCTCACTTGGAAGATTGTCAATGGTACAGTCACATAATATATTTTCTGAGGAATTTGACAGCTCCACTAGACATGAGCAAGACACAGGTGAGAGATTTGAAACTTAAGGCCATTGAATTCTACATAAATGATAAGATGTTGTTCTGGAAATATCCATCCAGGGTACTCTTGAGATGCATTAACAAAGAAGAATGAGTTCAAACAATGACATAATTTCATAGCAGTGAATGTGGATGACACCATTACTGGAAAACCACTGCTCATAAATTTTTGAGAGTTGGTTACTATTGGCCTTGTTTATTTTCTGATGTGTGTGATTTTGTAAAGACATGTGATAAATGCCAGAGGTTTGTAGTAAGAAGCAATTGAAATCTCTTCCCCTCAAACCTAGTGTGGTCACAGGCCCTTTCCAACAATGGGATTTGGATTTCATAGAGGAAATTCATCCACCTTCCAGCAATCAACACAGATGGATTCTTTTTTCTACTAACTACTTCACCAAATGGATTGAAGCCATTCCCACCATGAATGCTAACCATATTGTCATCATTAATTTTCTATATGATCATATTTTTTCTAGGTTTGGTTGCCCAAAAATATTAGTCATAGACAATGTTGTTGCATTTAATGATAAAGCTTTGGTAAAGTTATGTGAAGACATGGGGATTCAATTAGTACATTCTACATATTATTATCCACATGGAAATGGTCTTGCTGAGTCATCAAACAAGAGTGAGCTAAGAATTATTAAGAAGTTGCTTGAGCATAATATAAGGGGCTGGGATTCCAAGATGAAATTTTCTTTGTGGGATGACAGAGTGAAAAATAAGAAATCAATTGGCACACCACATTTTAAGTTGGTATATGGCACTGAGGTTATCTTTCCTATCCAACTTGCATTTCCAATTGCCAAATTTATGCAGGAAGTTGATTCTAAGCAAAATGACCTTACCAGGAGGATCTTTCATTTGGTAGAATTGCAGCAGGTCAGAGAACAGCTGCTGGAAAAGACAAAATTGCATCAGAGGAGGATGAAAGAAACTTTTGACAGGAAAACAAAGGCAAATGACTTCACAGCAGGGGACTTGGTTCTAAAGTGGGATGCAACAAGACAAGAGAAAGGTAAACATGGAAAATTTGATGCATTGTGGACAGGTCCATTCATTATTGCACAGGTATAGCAGAAAAACACTTTTGTTCTCCAGAATATGAAAGGTGAAGAAGTCACAGGTGGCCCATTCAATGGGCATTTTCTCAAACTTTATTTTTCATGAGGCTTTCTCAAGCCTTGCTCTATTGTAAATATTTATTTCCAGTTTTTCATTTTCAGTTTGTTTGTCAAAATAACTCCATGCCCAATGGAATACTGAGTCAAGTCAGTTTTGAGTCTTAGGTGATAGGAAGGCTACTGAGTCAATAAAATTTCTTGAAACCTCACAGGGACATTTCATCCCCAATAGGAGCTAGATGTTATCTCCTAAAATAAACCAATCATTTCATTAATTTTTTAGGTGATAGCATAGTCATGAATAAGTGTCTTTTTTTATTTTTTATGGTCTATGGTCTCCAAGCATAGAGAATAAGTTGTAAAGTCCAAAATAATTCAATTTGACATTTATTGTTTTCAAAAAATCAAAGAAAATCTTTTCGGTGGCTAATGTTGTTTTAAAGCTTAAGATGAGTCGCCGAAAGTTCAAGATTTCGGCAGAAAAATGACATTTCAAAAAGAAAGAGGAGCCGACAAAAGTGAAGAATGGATTTTTTAGACATCACATCAAGCGATCCTAAATGTAAATTGAAGGACACATGTCATCAAGACATAATGACCGCTTAAGTAGCTTTTTGGCATTATCCCACGTTCTCTGCCACCATTTATGTAAATGATTATGAAGATCGTGTGAGAGTTTCAATGTCTTTTCATTTCAGAAGACTGTTCAACCATCATTACACTCTTTTCACTGATTCCTAGATCTTGTTAACACTATCAAAAAGCCATCATTCGAATTTAAACACAACACATGTTAAAAATTTATAAAAGGCGCTCTTTCACCATTTTGATAACACATAAGTCATTCACTTTCACCTGCAAGCTCCTGCCTATTGGTAAGAAACATTTGTTTCAGGTCTTTTAGACTAATTCATGGTTATTTCATATGGGGAAAAGGTGAGGAGGTCGACCTCTCAGAAAGGATCTAGACAACATACAATATTTACAATCTTACCCAGAAATTCACCAGTATTTTTCAGATGCAGGTTCTCTTACCAAAAGGCTACAGGAGGGATACCACCAGGGTATCACGAAAGTTTTTGCTAAGTATTTTGATGGGGAAAAGGCCACAGTTGGATATTTGGAGATAAAAGTAGATGAAGTCGACATAGCCTCTGCTACAGGCATGCCAAGGACAGGGAAGAACTAGTTCAAGACTAAAGTCACAAAAAACCTGGAATTTAGACCATACTTGAAACCAAAATTTAAAGACATAATTTGGAAAAAAGACATTCCTAGTTCCCACTTGCAAAAGAAATGGAAAAAACTTCTCAAATCCATCCTATTATACATAACTACAGAGGGAAGTTATGACAGGGTCATGCTGTATCATTTCAAGCTAATGGATCACTTTACAGGGAAGACACCTTTAAATTTTCCATTCTATTTCCACAAAACTCTTACTAAGATGTGCAACAGAGTTAAGGCTTAACCAACAACATTCATAATACCCTTTTTCATTTTGGTTTGTTAAATATGATTATTGTAGAAGAATTAAAGAAGAAAGAAAGGACATGGGAACACTTTGTATTCTGGGAAGGTTTTGAGTTACAATCTCAACCTGAGAAAGGTAAGAATAAAGCAGGTAAGAAATCATTGACTCCTCAAAGAAGATTGAAAAGGAGGAGGGCCATCACTCATGAACCGTCACTAGAACTAGGATCTAGTTCAAAAG
Source organism: Picea sitchensis (assembly GCA_010110895.2). Classification (NCBI taxonomy): domain Eukaryota; kingdom Viridiplantae; phylum Streptophyta; class Pinopsida; order Pinales; family Pinaceae; genus Picea; species Picea sitchensis. The sequence continues at coordinate 262,543 of SNQJ01S0006952.1, read as the reverse complement.
CCCAAAAAGCAAAGAAGAAGCTGGATTTTGATGAAGACATAGAGTAGGCTGCACCAAAGAAGACAAACTTTCTAAATTTGTCATATTCTGACTCAGATGAAGAACCAGAAAAAGAAGAAGTCCTTGTCGATGAAAATATAGAACTTTCCATGGAGCAAGCACTAGAAACTAAGATGTTCACAAGCCTTAAAAAATGTGAAACATCTAGCAGCAAAAAGAAATAGAACAAATCAAAGAATATTGAGAAACTCAAAGAGAAAATAGCACAGCCAGAAGTGCTAGAGAGGGTGATAAAGGCGAGATACAAGACTCTATCAAATAATTTCGAAGAAACCATTGCATCCTTGGAAAAATTGGCACTTACCTCAATGTTATTCCGCTGCAGCAAATAAATATGATCTGCTGAGCCGTTTTAAAGACGGTTTTTTCACATACGACAGCGAAGGAAGGTGATACCTTCGCCGGAACTTCGAACGAGGGGAAGGCAGGCGTTGGCTGGTCACCGTTATAAACCTGATGTGAGCCGATAGCTGCGGGCCTACTTATGTATAGAACTACGAGCTCTATCTATTTGACGCTTGGATACCTATAATATATTACCCTTCGTGAGAAGGTCATTCACCGAGGGAAAAGAGCAACCCTACGAGGGGGAAGGGCAACTGCTTCTCTTACTACGCAATTAGTAGGGAACAGAGCAGGACCCTACTCTTGCCTTTAGGAACAATAGCGACTTCTTCTGGAAAGCGGGAAACTACTTACTTATATAGAGGCACACTACTATCAGGAAAGGCCTGGTCGTTCCTATGTCCCCAGTTGCATTTCGTAGGCAATCCAGAGGCAGGAGATCACCCAATGACTTCTTCAAAGAAAGGAAGGCAGATTCTTCAGTTGATTCTCTTTCTTCTGAAGTGAAAGTGTAAATGAAAATAAGGAGAAGAAGAGGATCAAAACGGACAATCACAGGCTATGGAGATTAGCTAAGCATTTGAAGAAGAAAATCAAAAAGTTGAATTCCAAAATAGCTACACACCCAGATTTGCATGTTCTTACAGAGGTCACTCAAAATGTGCAAGTGGAACAATCCAAATAATCAAGGAGAAGACACATTTTTGAAGTTTTACTCTTTTTGGAAAAAATAGGCTTTCGATGGCATAATCAGCATAAAAACACATAGTTAGTTGTCGAAAATCAGGGCTTTCGGCGGCTAACTCGCATTTTTCAAGGAAAAAGAGCCGCCCAAAGCTACAGAAAACAGATTTTGAAGATATGGTGCTCAAGAAAAGGGGATTTTGGGTGATGAAGCATAAAGTAATCCCAAACAAATTGCTGCATATTTTTTTACATTTGTTTCAGAGTTTCAAGGAATTAAACAAGGTAGATAGTTTGATGATTAGCCTATCATTGTTGAAGATTTCTTACAACTATTGAGGAACATATCCAACTGTTGAAGAAAGACACCAGCTTTGTCATCATACATCAGGACCTTCATGCATTTGTCAAAGACTTAGAGGATTGAAGACAAATCTAATTCTAGAGATGGACTAGATCCATACTCTTTGAGATATTTTTGTAACAGCTTTTCTATTATTAGTATTTCAAATCCAGTTTCTCAGGATTTGAAACTGCTTGTAAAGTCCATAATGCCTATCAATTTATAGACTGATGGTTCGATTCTGGATACAGAGACCATGTTTCTTTTGTAATAGACTCTCATATATATAATACAAATCACAGTTTCCTTTCATTGTGTTGGTTGTGGAGCCTGATTATCTTCCTGATTTAGAGGTCCTTTCTTTCAGCTGTGTTTATACCCCATGAAGTATTTACACCCCAGAAATATGTACACTCTTCCACGCAGGGGAGTGCAGAGGGGGGGTACCCCCTCTGCGGGGTTCGGGGGGGCTATCCCCCCGGCTGGGGGGTCTAGGGGCAAGCGGGCCCCCAGCGGGGGTTCGGGAGCGAAGCCCCCGAAGAAAAAATTGCCTTGTAAAAGTATATTGTAATTTCATTGTAAATATGGACCGTTCATTATAAGGTCGCAGATCTAATGGTAGAGATTATGTTAGGGTTTTTTTCCCTAGAAGGAAACCCTC
>SNQJ01S0006952.1:177688-195472 GCA_010110895.2 Picea sitchensis | reverse complement strand
TCAACCACTACAATATCCATGACCACACTTTTCATGGGTAGCTGAAACAAGGTCACGGAAAGGTCTTTGATAACTCCAAGACACTGAAATCTCCTAGAGTCGAAGCAATAGAGATCATGATAGGATTGGGTGACTTCTAGCCCTAACTCTTCCATGACAATTTTGGGCATGAGGTTATGAGAAGCCCCCGAATCCATTAAGCAGTTGTGCAATACCTTGTCGTGTATGTTCAAGGAAGTGTAGAAGGGAGGGGATGAGTCATTCATGTCTTCTACCATAGGACCTAAAATAATTGCAGGCTTTTCATCTTGCAAATTGATGGAGTCTGTGGGAAGGCATGAGACCTCGGACCGTAAAAGCTCAGATAAGTGTTTCTTGAACCCTTCATGTTTAATCGACTCGGTCAGGGGTACAGGAATTCTAATCTTTTGAATTTCATGCTCGAAATTAAAAGAAGATGTAAGCTTCGGAATTTCTCTTATTTCGGGAACATGACTCTGGACTATGGGAGAGAGGGGTTGGTGCTTCTTACCTCTGTGACTGTCTGCTACTTCATTAGTGGGCTTCTCTGTTCTAGTGGACTGCTCAGGAGCATCAGGTGCTACTGTCTTTTTCTTCGAACTCAGATCATATTTGCCTTGGTTGTCAGTATCCTTGTCTCCTTTGCTCAGTTCATTTAGCTGACTGTCCATGAGAGACTCCTCATAGGCTGATTGAGTGAGATGAGGAAAATGAGGGTGTCTCTGAAGCAATGGATTTTAGTATCAAGCTCATCTATTTTCCCTTCTTCCCCCTCGGCCACAAAATTGTTTTGGAAAGGGGCCTGAATTTTTTGGTCTTCTCTGTCTCTTCCCCTCTCTCTTTGCACATTCGGGGGAGTAAAATTGTTCGGCCTCCTGAAACCTCCTTTTTTTTCGGCATTCTGAGGGCCCTTGTATGCTTGCCTCCCCTCGACCTTCATTCTCTCCATCTCTACAGACATAGAGTTCACCATCTTGGTTAGTTCATCCACTTGAGGGTAGGGCACCGATGATCCAGAAGTTGAGGATTCCGACCTTCCCTTTCTTCTGTTTGCGATGGCCTTGTTCCTCAGGCTGTCAGCTGCTAATACATTGGATTCCACCTCTATGGCCGCATATTTCATTTGAGCTAAGGAGGTGGCTCTTCTTTCTCTCAACAAAAGACATAAATCGGGGCCAAACGCACTAGCATAAGAAATTTTGGCCGAGGCTTCTGAGGGCTTTATTTCGACAGGAATTTTATTATACATCTTATTAAATCTTTTGGAGAAGTCAGAGACAGACTCTCCTTCCATTTTCTTCAAAGACCCGAACTCTGTCATGTAGTACATGAAATCTTTCCTATCGCCCCACTGCCTCAGGAAATCACTATCCAAGGCTTCGATCCCAGCAATAGATCCGGGGGCCAATCCTCTGAACCATTTCCTCACCTCACCATCCAGGCTCTGGACGAAGACTCTCATCCAGACATCTTCATTTTCGATGTTCAGGTTATCTACATAACTGTAGAAAGCAGCCAGGTGCTCTTCCGCGGTTATGTCTCCTTCTCTGGTGAAGATAATGTTTCCGGCAGGGAGAGGATTCATAGGATGGGGTAGAACTAAGGGGGCATATCTGGCAGCGACTATGGCGTCCATTCTATTCAGAGGGGGATTAGCACCAACCATAGGAATATTAGGTGGAGGAGAACTCGGAGGAGAAGGAGTTTGCGAAGGGGCTACTGTGAATGAGTCCCGAAGTGGGGTGGGAAACAAGAGGGGATTTAAGGAGAAGGCTAACGATCTCAAGTCAATAGGTGCTCCTCTTTGCGCAAGAGTGGTAAAAATAGGCGTGGGGAAATCTTCTGCAGTCCTGGGTCTACGCCAGGGTACAAATTCAGAGCAGAGGGGAGTGACAAGGGTTTCTCCCTCCAATCCCAGACCAGGAGGGGAAAACTCAGCATAAACACTCCCGAAGTTCAGGAAATGGGAAACCTATGAAGGAGGCCTATTGAGAAACTGAGGAGGAGAAAATGGAGTTCCTACAGAAGGATATGGTGGATTACCTGGTTGGGCGATGAAAGCTTCTTCTTCAGAGTTCTTTCCTTTTCTGAGAACCACCTCCGGATCAGTTTCAGGTGTAGCTAGAGGCAGCTGTGGATGAGACCGCATGTGTCTACCTCTGAAAGCCACAATTAATAGAGCGGGTTCACCCCAGTGGAGTCATCACAACGGAGTTGCCAGGTGCACAGTAGAAATCTTCAAAGGCTCTGATACCCGATGCACCTTCGGAATCGGAGGTTCAATGTCGTTCAATCCCGGGGAAAATTTTCAACTTCCTCCCCGACAACGGCGCCAGAAATGTTAGTGTCAGAAGTCACCCCTGGATTTCTTGTAGGAGCAGAGCCTAATGCCCATCAGTTTTTATGTCACGATTTAATAAATGGGGTGATCAAATGATTAAAAGGATCAAGATGATATAGCTTTACCTCAGGAAACTGGGCCTGGCATGTAGAAAACACGAGAGGTCTTGATCCAACTTTTGTCAGTAAATGGATTAAAGGGTGGTAGATGGAAGACTTGAGAGAAGGGCGAGCAAGACTACCTCGGGAAACAGGCCTTCGGAAGCTTGAGGATGAAGAACTCAGAAACCAAAATCCTCTTGGTCCAGAGCTTCAAGAAGCTGAGGGGTGACCTGACTGAATCCTTCAATTCCAAGTCGTTCAGCGATAAGAAAGTCACAAGAATCGGTTAGAAACAAGGTAGTTGTTACAATGATCCAAGCTACATCATCCTATAACATCTACAACTCGAATGTATCCTCCAATTCCGAGCTGTTCTAACACGGTAAACAAAGAGGTGGGAAGAAGATGACATCCATAAAGTAAGAAATCTCAAATGCCATATACATAAACTAGAGAGACCAACGCTTCATCGAAACTTTACAATTGGGAGCCTTTCTCAACCATCGATAGATTACAAAATAAAACAACAGAGTCTATATACTCAGGAAAATTCACCTAACGGAGGCATGTTCAGCCATCAAAGGCGTGGTGTCCCTTCAGCCGAATTCGGACGGATAATCCCTGTCAGACGCCACCTTAACTACGCATGGCCCCTGCAAGGGGAGTAGTTGAGCCATTAAGTGTCGAGCTAGCGTGTGCAGACTTCTTCCGGCTAGTTGAGAACTTGGCATGGCTTGTCTGGAAAAATGGGTACACAGGACCCTCTCGAGCAGACCACTCGCCAGGCCCTCCATACTTCGCACTTAATGACTGAGGAGAGGTTTCAACTATCCCTCCTTGCCTTCATTTACTCCGAGCGAGAAATAGTATTGAGATCGGATCCGATGGCGCCTGGAGATCCCTTCTTTACACAACTCCTTTCTTTCCCCAAGTGACCACGGGCTGTGACCACGTGCTTATTCCCAAGGAGTTTTCGGCGTTCGCGAATGGGAAGGAGCTAATCCCTGCTTTTGAAATCGTGATGAGTGAAACGCCGAGACGGCTTAATCTGGCACCATGTGTCCCTATAGATCTGACGGATCTGAACTCACTCGGTGATATTGTGGGCCCNNNNGTCACCTCGCGCATCGGGAAAATGACGGAGCTGATCCTTGCGGTTTGGGGTCATGATGGACGAAACGCCGAGATGGCTCAATTGGCTTGTCCCCCTTGGATGGACGGCCGAGGCCACTTCTCGATATTGTGGGCTCACCTTTGGGCGCTTTCGGCGTTCGCGAATGGGAAGGAGCTAATCCCTTCTTTTTGAAATCGCGATGAGCGAAACACCGAGACGGCTTAATCTGGCGCCATGCGTCCCTCTAGATTTGACGGCTCTGAACTCTCTCGACGATGCCGTGGGCCCGGGCCCTGAACACTCCTGGCACCTCGCACATCGAGGATATGAAGGAGCTGCTCTTTGTGCGTCGGAGTCACGATTAGTGAAAAGGCGAGGAGCCTAATCGTGCACTAGGTGTCTCCTGTGGATGGACGATTGAGAGTTCCTCATGATACCGTGGGCCCTACTTTGAGCGCCTTCGACGCTTTCGGGGTTCGGGGTTTTGAGAGATAGGACAACATGGAACCTTTACCCCTCGAACTCCTGATTGCCGAAACGCCGACCCGAGTGGATATCACGCCACGCGTCCTCTGGATGGACGACTGTTATCTTTCCCTGCACATAATATGGGCGCCATCCATTGCGTTATCTTCGGTGCACCTTTCTATTCGCGATTTCCCGCCAACCGTTGATATGCTTGTATGGATGGATCCAGACCATTGACACTATAATTTTTCCCGCTCGCTTGATTTTAAGTCCGAAAAGGACTTCTTCTGTTTGTTGCGCTTGGGCACTCCTCGTGCAACCTGCAGACCTGGATATCCTGATGCTGAAGATAAGTAATGTTGCTAACAATGACATGGAAACTCGACACCAATTTTCATTTTTGGGCACAAATACCAATGTACGCGGGCTGTAGTGGAGAAATCTGCGTATATGCACGTTGTATAGTAGGCAAGGTGCGTACATGTGGAAAAAATTGTATTTTTAGATCTGGAATTTGCAAAAATGGATGACAAGTCTACATAGAGAAATGGAAAAAAGGACTTTTGTGCAAGATTGCATAGGGTGAGGCAAATATTTCTATCACTGACACTAACACTGATTCCTGCAGGTTTTTGTGAAGTGCACTTGCAGTACACTTGACAGGCTGCATGGAACCACCGTTCCATGCTCCGTCTCCTACGACATGAGAATTCCATCACCAGGTTCCCTCTGATCAATGATGTTACCAGGTTCCCTCCTGATCAACAATGTTACTATTTTCACACTGCATCCCCATTGCTATTATTCCTTCTGTAACTCCAGCCCCTACCCACATTAGAAGAGATGGTGGTGTGTTTATCTTTAGAAGACATAGGAGGAATGTTTGCAACAAGTCGAGGGAAAAAAAGGCGGTGCAACTCCAATTCCAAATCTGTTTATGCTCTTGCTGGAATGCTGATGCCCTTCAATTCCCTCGAATTCCCTCATTCTTTTAGATGCCTTGCTTTGATGCTCAAGCCAGGAATGCGAATAAATTCAACAATGGTTGTTGCAGACGGGCTTCTGTACATGGACCCTAAAAACAAAGCCATAAGGGTATGGAGACACCGAGGTTGAGGAAAACATAGTTGTGTCACATCTAGGTCGAACAGGGGGGATTCGCGGTAGGTTTTACTGAATTCATTTTCTTCCAGGGTTTCTCTATTGTTGTTTAAACGCTAGCTTTGTTGTTCCTGTTAACATTCGTATAATTTAAGATGTTATTGGTTTTTCTTCTCATTTCAGAGTTTTAATGATGATTTAGGGTTTCTGTCGTAACCAAATAAAAATGATATAACACTTTCTTTCTTTTGCAACCTCTTGATTTTTATTGGATTTAAATCGACTTATTGCTAGTTCTTTTAGCTTAATAAGGAACTAGTAGTTATCTTCAGTGTACTCTTTTTTAAATTTATGATTCTGCATCTCCTTTCTCAACAAATCTGGACTGTCATTGTCTAGTAACAACAACAAGATATAAATTGAAAGTGATGTCAATTTTATTTAAACATGTCAATTTTATTTAAACATGTTCATTTAGAATTGTGAATGGGTTTTATATATGTACCATTTTGAGTAGTTTATAGTTACATGGTTTTAAAATAAACTAGAATTATGATAATTCAGTTGTGGATGTGCATGATCTGGAGCTTTCGATGTCTTTCAATGATACCTTGCGCATACTTTTTCTCCTAGCGAAGCTCATCTATAGGACCTTATAAAATGAAGGCATTGACAAGTAGTTTTGTATTACTTCATGAGCTGCAATGTCATTGATCTTCTCTGTTTCTTAATCTTCATGCTTCCTCCCTTGATTATGCAATTTCTTGTCTTTCTTTCATCATATAAGAAGCTCATGTTGCTGCCACATGGAAATCTGTTAAAACTTATGAATATTGTAATTCCAAATACCCGAATAAGTTCAGAGTCAAGGTTTAACTAGTCCCATCCATCTGAAGTCTGATGTATGGAATTTTTTTCTTTGGGTACCTAGGTAGTGTATTATGTCTGACAACCCAAAATATCTTAGGTGGTTGCTTCTTTTCTATTCTCCATGTGGGATCTTTTGTTTCCATAATGGCCATTGTAATAGAAAGCACCATTCAAGTGTCTAATAACTCGAGATGTGGCTGGCATTATGTGTGTGTATGGTGAATGAGTGATTTTGTTTTCTTGGCTCACACTATGTTGATAGTTCAGGCTGAAAATTTTCTGAACTATAATTTGGATGTAGTGGCTGATCAATATTTCTGGAAAGTTTTGGGAACCATATTTAATTTTGGTAGTTGCAATTTAAGGGTGATTCAAGTGATGATAGTTTTTATAGATATGCGAATACAATTATAAATTATAGTTTGGAAAATTGTTATGTTAGTTGAAAATGCATTCGAATTGAAGGATTGAGACATGTGATTTTCGTGCATTATGAAGGCACCTTTTGTTTTTTTAATTATGTAAGATGATCTATACACATTGGAAATATTTTTGGATTGTTTGGCATTCTAAAATATTTTTGGATTATTTGGCATTCTATTTGTACTTTGACATTCACCAAATTTGTGTTGTAAGATGATTGTTCAGCTGGGTTTTGATTTTTCGTTATCAACTAAAAATTAATATTTATTGGCAAGCCAAATAGAACTAATGCAAAAGTGTCAAAGACTTCATGTTAGATAGGTAGCCAAATTTAAAGAGGTAAATGTGCAACTTTGTGATTTAAGTGTGCCATTTTGGTTTTAAATTAACTGAATTAATTCAACTTGAATTAAGTTGAATTAATTTTGTGGTTTTATTCTATTGGAAATTTCTGTACTATTTATCCAATAAATACAATTTTCCTAAAATTTAGGATTTCTCTAAAGATTTTTGAAATTTCTGTACTATTTGTTTTAAAAAGATGGCTAACCTCAATGTCACAATAAAACCTTAGATTCATTAAAAGGTATGATTCCCAAGTGATAGTTAATCGATTAAAGACTTAAAACAAAATAATTGTAAAGGACACACACATATACTTAAAAAATCTGTATTTTATAATATTATTTATATGTTTTTAAAACACATTGTTATGATATTTAGACACTTAAGATTAGTTAAGTTTAACTTGGTATAATACATCTTTAGGTAAAATGGTGTTTCTTAGTGTGTTTCTTTAGTATGAATTTGTAGTTATGTAATCCTACGGTCATGATATGTTCTAGACATAGACTGATCTGACCACTCAATTGATCTAGGTGGATATCGATGATCACCCACCTATTCCAACTAGCTCAAAACAATTTTCTGGCAACTTAATATTGTTAGTAGTTTTTCGGGTCCCAAACTTTTGGGGCCATTTTGAGGGCCTAAACAACATTGTTTTCATGATAAATAACCTCAATAATAGAAAATGGATCTGATTGAGCCCCCAAAATGAATCTCCTCACCGATACATTTCCAACGATCTATCATCCGCCCCAAACGAAGATCGTATGCCAAAGTTATGCCCCCGTGAAGTTGATACATCAAAGTACCCAAAACGGGGTCCACAAAACTGTTGGCTTTTCATCTTCTGGGGTTAGGGTTTTGGATTTTCTTTATGTTAAAAATGCCTTTGGAGCCTCATTGTAACATCGATCTTCTTGCGAATGAGAAAGCCATCACATCTTTGCTTAGAGATAAGCTGCCACCATTCTAACGAGTCTTTCACTTTGTATTTCTACACTTTTCTACATTTCGCTCATTAACAAAAATTATGTATTACTGTATCTCTGTGTTTATGGTTATATCTTTGATATATCTCTGTTATATTATTGGATATCTAATATATCTCTGTACATTTCTTTATTATATCTTTGCTCTCATTTTGTGCAGAAAATAATCCGAATCATTAATTCTCCTCAATCTTACTAGTTATATTGATCCATTGCTTAGCACTCGATTGGTCCATGATCTCTATTTAAAGAACATGGAGGGCCATTTATTGATGATTGAGTTGAGAAACTCTCTTGTAAACTATTTTTCTTTTGCATTAATATATTGCATCTAGTGGCCACATTGGCTAGGGCCATGTACCGTTTTGCTTCATTTATGGGTTTTGCTATTTCTGTGCATTTCTAGGTTGATCAAACTATTCCATTGTGTCCAAAGAGATTCTTTTAATTGGAAATGTTTTTCGTTTCACTTGAAAATGTTTCCATTTTCCCAATATACAATTCTTTTCGTCAGATCTGAAGGTATAAACTCAAAATATACAATTTTTGATTTTCTTTTACAAAGTTAATATTTCAATTTTCTATTTTTTATTTAAAGTTTGCTATTCTTTCAGATTTTCATATGCTCTTTGCTATGCGCTCTACATACTAATAGTTGATTTTATACATAGCGTGGTGAAATCATTGTTCCCATGCATTGCTATAGTACAATGCACGGTTTTGTTCTTTTTTTAATTTGGTTTTCTTAAGCATTTTTTTGTAAGAGAGAAATTGGATTCCCTAGGGATCCACTTCTAATTTTTTTTGTAAGAGAGAAATTAGAATCCCTAGGGATTCACTTCTAAATTTTTTTCCTATCATCTTTTAAAGGATATTGGCATTCTTTTAGCACATTATATGATTTGTGTTTTTTTCACATAGTCTTTATATTTATGAAAAGAAAAATTGCAAAAATGAAAAATTATTTTATTTTGATTGATTTAAGAATCCCTTAGTTATTTTTGATGCGGATAATTAGATTGTTGTCATTGTCATGTTTGTTGAAAATAAAAAATAGCGGCTTTTCTTTTGTTGTTCAAAACATTTTTCATGAAAAGTTGCATTGCATTTAGGTTCTAAAAAATACTTACTAAGATTTTTCATACTTTCAAAAAGAGGAAACATAGAAATTCAAAAATATTGAATTAAATAAACATGATGTCAAAAGTTTCATCATTCAGAGAAGTTTCCTTTCATGAGTTTTTTGAAATCAAGTATTAAGTTAAATCAACGTTTTTATTTATAGCATATTTTTTTTTTATTTTTTTTATTTTTTATTTTTTATTATTATTATAGAGAACATCATCTTTTTCTCACTTCTCCATCCTTTGAGTAAACAACAATCTAAAAAACATTTAAGTAAAAGGAACTATACTTTTTGTTGTTATCTTTTTTTTGGATGGAAGACATGGTGGTGTCAATGTAGTAGATAGGTAGTTAAGGAGATTCATTGGCCAGGTTGAAGACTGTTGGTATGGGTTAAAGGAACCAATAGCATAAGGTAGGATTCTAGGTGATCAAGGAGCAAGCTGACATAAGATTGAAGACACTCAACTAGGGCTCAAGAAGTTAGAAACTAGTTCATAAAGGTAGAATTGGAAGTAGGCCAATGACTTCTAAATTTTGGTTCCAAACTTTTGGTGCATTTGTATAAAGGTAAAGGTCTCGACCTATTAGTCGTTGTATAATAGTGGGATAGTGGCTAGATGTATCTCCTATTAAATGTTGGTTTTAGAATTATTATGTAATGTTGTTGCACCCTATTTATTGATTGGAGGCCATGTCATAATGTATTGAATGGTAATGTAAATGAATGGAATGATTTCCAGCTTTTAATTTGTAATTTCTATCATATTGTATGGTGATGATGTTTGTTACTTCAATTGCTTAGCTATTATGTATAATCATGGTTCTTTGATTGCATGAGCTATCATGTCTTTGGGAATAGATGAGATATGATTTAAATGGTAGTAGTAGTTCATATTTAGCAATTTAATTGGAGGTTGAAGTGTGTTGTTGAGATGCATGTATTGATGTTCCATGTGTGATATTACTGCTTATGATGGGAAAATGGTTGCAGTAGTCATATTGATTAAATCCCTGCACAACCTTTTATGTCTCGACACAATACTTTTTGCGAGACATTCCTCATTGATGGAATTGAAAATTCCATTGTATAGACTATACCAGAGCTCTTGTTAGACACGAATGTAGACCCAAGTCTCAAATTGAGCTAACAAATGTTTTTTTGTGGGAACCCTGTCATCATGTGTGTAGTGTTTTGACAATATGGCGATTTCAATGACCTATATCTATGTGGAGAATTGGTGGTTTAGACAGATCAATCTCTTTATGAGTTCGCATACCAAGGGTATCAATCCACTTTTCTATATGATGACTTCAATATCTATGAAATGTTTTGGGTAGGATTTCCAGTGATGTTGTGACTTATCAATGGAGATTAGTGCATTGATAAGTCACATATAAGGATAATTCTAATCAACTAAGAGGAAAGGCAATGGTAATTGAGATGAAATATGGTGGGTCACTTGATGAAACAATTCAATTGTTTTAAGAAGGATATATAAGAGAAAAAAACATGGTACAATGTACATGTAGTGGAGCCTATCCAAGCTGACTTGTTTGAAACTATTTTCAGGAGAATTCATGAATCCTAACTTGCACATAGCATATCTATGAACGTATATAAAACCAACATATGATATGTTTACCACATGTATACCAACATCTCCCCTCCGTCGCTACAAAATATCAGGGTACAAAACATCCCATAAAATAAGGTATAGCAAATGTGCTAAGATGACTTGTTTAAAATGGATTTCAAGAGCATTCTAGAACGCTAATTTCCATAGGGAATATCTCCAAAATTCCAACAAACCATAATATTATACTTTTACCACATGTAAATCAATATCTCTTCATTGTCTTAGCAAAATATCAATGTTTGAAACATCACAAAAAATAAGTTGTAGTGAAATTTCCAAGATGACCTATTTGCAACTAATTTCAGGAGCATTAAGGAACCCTAACTTCCACATGGAATATCTCCAAACGTATAGAAAATGAAGATCTGATATTTTTATCACATGTACACCTAGATAATCCTCTATTGTGACAAAATTGCAAGGTCCAAAACATCTCAAAAAATAAGTTATACCAAAAGTGCCAAGTTGACTTGTTTGAAACTAATTTTAGGAGCATTCAAGAACCCTAAATTCCATAGGGAATATCTACGAAATTATAGTGAAATAGAATCTATAATTTTTAGGATGGGTACATAAATATATCTCCTCCTTCACTTTCAAATTGTAGGGTCTGAAACGTCCTAGAAAAAAGTTATTGTGAAAATGCTAATGACCTAAAATTGATTTCATAATTCAATCTTTGCTAATCCATTTTTCACAAACTCACTTTTTCTCAATGCTTTCTCTTTTTATACTTTTTAATAACCCTTCATGGAGGGACATGCCCCTTAATTAAATAATTAATTCCCAATACCATGGGAAAATACCCCAAACCCATGGGTTTGAAACCCCCATTTCACTTTTTACTTTTTCACATGCACCCTTTTTTATATACTTGTAAACCTATATATATAAATCAATCTTGTAAATGATGTGTGTATTGTAATGTTGTAATATGACATTAATGACATCATCAATCCTTTGACATCAATGACAGTAATTCCAACAATATCCCCCTTTGTTATTGATGGCAATCCTGTAATGAAACACATAGTCCACTATGCATAGAAATAATTCTCCCTTATCTACAACTCCCCCCCTGTCTACAAATATGCCCCTATCTGTGAATCTCCTAGAAATAGATACAATTCGCCCTCTATCTGCAACTCTCCCCCCTTTGAAATCAATGGAAAATGAATGCTCCCCTGAACTTGTGCTTATCCTTAAGCACTTTGTAGAAACTCTAGTCGAATATCATGTCAGGTCAATCCTCAGTTGACATATTCCAAGAAAATCATTAGTAAGTAAGAGGAATGTTGCATGACTGTACACACAATGATATGCATTCCTAAAAAAATTGGTCAAATGATTCCACGACCATACATCATTCCAACCACAATTTATCTTGGTAGTCAACATTGGTCCATACTTATGTATTTTGACACAGATGCCACCTCTGCCTCAACAGAGTTGCTGCGCGACCTCCCAGTCTAAGGATCGTTCAGTTTCTTTTATGAGTCGAAGTGGCTCTTTTAGATTCCCAGTTGGAATCTCTAGTTATCGATCCACAGGTCCTTTTGGAATCTCCCCTATGCGAACAACACTAGGCATGATCTCCACCTTCCCCTAGTGACCACAACGCTATGACCAAGGCCTATTCCCGAAGGCGCTTGTCGCAACTCACAATCTCGTGAGTTCGCGATTCGAAACTCCTGAATCTTCCTTCCCAATATCGCGATACCCAAGATGACGAAATGGGTATAGCTCCCTTTTGTCAGCGCCCTCCGTGCGTGGCCGCCGGCTGGGATAAGCGCTAGCTCCCATGGCAACTTCGCGAGTTGAAGGGTTGAGCTCTCATGCCCTTACTTCGTGAATCCCCGAGACGTGAGAAGTCAATGGAGTGTTGAATCCTTTCTCTAGGTGACATGTGTCCACCTGTCAATCAAGTGGGCCCCACCTTGTGGTTCTGCCACGTGTCCACACGAGCCTCGGCTCTCGACACTTCGTGACTTCTGTAGTCGAGAAGAGGTTCTCTCAACCTCCGAACCTCCGAATGTGCGATAGGCGATGGGGTTCCTGATCCAACAATCCTCCCGTTCTCTGGATCCAACGAATATCCTTGCTCCTCATGATTTCGTGACTTTGTGACTTGGAGCACCCAACTCCTGAGCTCTCACCTTGTGAACTTCCGAGTTCACGAGATCCCTCGATCTCTGCCACCTGTCCTCCTCATATGGATGGTCCTGAACTTCTCGCAACTTCACCACTCGCAAAGTCTAGATGCTCACCTCTGTGAGTCCTGGTGCCCGAATCTCCGAAACAGATGATTCTGCGACACACGTCCTCCCGCAGACAGACGACTCAGATCCCCTTTCGCTATTTCAGGACTTTTGATGTTGAGTGCCTAGACTTTTTTCCTCCAGACTCCCGAACTCCCGAACGCCAAAATCCCGATACAATACTCCTTCGGGACTTTCGCTTTGCTGTTCACGAAGGTTTAACCCCCGTGCATCTCCTGTCAGATCTAATGGATAATGGTTGTTCGCTCGAGATCTGATGGTTCAGATCATATCTCTTGTGCACTCTTCCTGCACTACATCCTGGACGTGGAAACCTTCAACGGTCCAGATCTCTTTGGAGCATCCGATGGCAGCTATTGCTCCTCTTGAGCTTTGGCGCATTTTCTGCCAACACTTGGAAAAATTCCAATGTTCAAAGGCCTCGACCTTTGTTCTCCTTTGCCTGCGAGATTTGCGACTTGATTCTCCCCTACACGTATAAAAATGTTGCTCCTCCTAAGATTTGCTCCCGAATCCTCAAAGGATTCTAACTTCTGCACCCCTGCAAAGTCTTCACGCACACAAAGGTGCTATCCCTTCTGAGCTTTCTCTGTAACTCAAAGCCTTAAGGAACTCGGTCCTTTTCCCTTCTCCTTCAGATGGAGAATTTGGATGCCCTCCTGGCTATCCTTCTACTCAAACAACCTCTTGCTGAGTGTTCAGGGTGTTCAACAACCCTGCGAAGATCCTTCAGTAGATTCTTCTTCAATCTCTGAACTCAAAGAGTTCTCTCCCTGTGCCTATCTACACACTGAATCAATGCCCTCCTGGTAGAGTTATACAGAACTCACAGTAGAGTTAATGTCTTCTTCTGAACTCACAACAAAGTTCTTCCTCTGTGCACTCCTTGCACTAGCTCAATGCCCACTTGGCAGAGCTTTACAAAACTCAAAGAGAGTTTCTATCTACAACTGTGTTCTTCTCCACAACCTTTTCTCCTGAGGTGTTCAACAACCTCAAAGACCTTCCCCGAGTTGATGATTTTAGCTCTTGTGCCATCGGCACGTCTTTGTCTGAATCCGTAGAGTTCAGAAGTGCATCTGTGTGCACGGCCTATAGAACCCGCAGTGTTCTGTCACACCCTCCTGGTGTGAATCCTCAAAGACCTTCAACAACCTGAAATCAAATAACTCTTGCAAATGCCTAAACATACATTCACATCATATGAAGAACACATCCAGACATTCATTCAACACAGGAAATATGCAGGAAAAACTGCTTCTTTGTATTAAATGGAAAATGCTTGTTTTACAAGGGTGTTCTCGAGCTCAGAATTTAACAGAGTCTCGACTCCTTCTCTTTTTCTCTCTACTTACAAATTCTCTTCTCTTGACTAGCTCTTCTATTACCACTATCACAAAATGAGATCGTAAAGATATTTTACAAGAGGGGGCTCTTCGAGCTCTTCCCTCCAAACTCACCTACCCTATTCAATTACATTGAATGGGCTGTCTATTCCACAAATCGGATCTAGATCTCAGCCTTCAAACATTAAAGGCCTACCTACTTCTACGCCTGTGCAAAGAACGGCCTCACGGCTCAACAACCTAAAACATTTAATTACATTCATTCAAATTCAATTTGAAAACAAGGGCTGCGCCTCTCTTCATCACGCGATTTGAAACCGCTGACGTGGCTGGATGGCTGACGTGGAGAGATGCTTCTGCATCATATTTCATGTCTCTTCTTCAAATATATGAAAGCATGATCTCCATTCCTTTGATTTTTATAGTGACGATGATGATAGGGCATATATTTTTGCGTTGGTTGATCGAAGGAAGTAGGCTCAGGGTTAGGTTCACTTACAAGAGTAGAATCACTTGACATATCGGCAACAATGCCATCTATATGCTCAAATTATTCCATGTGAGGAACAAGAAACTCATCAGTATGTTTGGCACAATCAATATTAGGTCACTCTTCTAGAAAAACAGTCTGAACTCCACTTTCAAAAGATAAAACTTCCCTAGTTGTAACAAGCCCAAGAGTAGGTAGCGAGGCAACAACAACATCATATCCAAGACCAGTCTCAATGAGTGTAGACATTTGACAATTGATGATATCATCTAATATTGTAGTATTCTTTTCAAACTTCAAGCTTCGATTCAATTTAATAGTTTTTTTCTCCATTTCCTTCCATAAGGAAATGATTTCAGATTCTAGCTCTTCTCAATTTTCTTCCTTTTTCTTTAGTTGGATTCTCGCCGCTTCTTCTATCCTTCTTTATTCTTCTAATTGAACCTCTAGGTTCATGGCATTATTTTCCATTTCTTCAAGGATTTATGACACTTTGAATTTTGAATCATGATCCTCTTCTTCATATTTTTGCAACTTCTCTTTTTATTTCAAATTCTTTTTCCTAAGTTTCTTTATTTTTCTTAAGGCACAAATGAGTTCTTCTTCAAGATCTACTCTTGGATCTGTTTCGAAATTTTCCTCTTATTCTAACTCCATTGTTTCTATCCCTTTGTCTTCATCAATCTTTGTTTCGATTTCCATAAAGATATTTTCTTCTCTATCACTATATAAACTACTTTCACTACTTCCTTCAGGCGAGTTACTAACCCCTTTTGAGTAGCGATTCTTCTTCTTCTTTTCATGCTTATATTGTTTGTGGCTATTTTTGTGTTGATGATGTTTTCTCTCTTTATTTACATTATGATATTCTTCATCATCACTACTTTCATCCTTTACATTTGGAAAGTTAATATCAAAATGTACTACTTTTCAACAATTAAATCATTTAAAGGGAAACTCACCTTTGTATTTTCCAGATCCCTTTTTAAGTTTTCTCACAAAATGTGCTTCCTTTGCATCAGATTCATTGTCAAATCTATCACTTGATTCATGCTCTCTATTATTTGTATTCTTTGAATCTTTGAAGGTTGTTTCTCTCTTTGATGGATTTTCTTTCTCTGTCTTGATTTCATATGCTGTGAGGATCCCATGAAATTCATCCATTATTAATGAATTAATATCCTTCATTTATTCAATGGAAGAAAATTTGGCATCAAATATTAAGGGGAGTGACCTTAACACCTTTTGTACAATCATCGGTTCTTCAACCTTTTCACCAAGTCCTCTGATGGTGTTGACAATTTCATCCACGTGGAGAAGATAAGATTCCACATTTTATTCCTCTTTCATTTTTAGACTCTCCAACTGTATTCTATGTGTTTGGAGCTTTTCCTTCTTAACCTTGTCATCGCCTTCATAGATATTTTGAATCTTGTCCCAAATTTATTTTTCTTATCTACAATGCATAACATTGACAAACTCAAACTCTAATAGACCGCACAAGATGTCATTCATATATTTTACGTTATGTTCACTAGGCTTCTTCCAGGATGCATTTGTTGGTGGAGTCATTAGGGATATATAACTATTCACGATTGATTTCCAAATATCAAACCAAAGGGATATTATATATGTTCTCATCCTTATGCTCAATAATCCATAGTTTTTTTTTTCTGTCAAACAATGGATTTCTATTTGTAGAGAAACCTTCCTCACCAACCGTGTGTTCTCCTGAGATCTACCTTCCGATGATTAGACTATTTTTGAAGGAATTCACTCCGATACCAATTGTTGAGAACACACTTATACTGAGAGGGGGGGAGTGAATTAGTATAAGATAATTTTTTACTTTTTCAAACATTCATTAACCATAAGAAAATAATCACATATTAACTACAAAAATGAAACACAATATTTACATGGAAACCCTTTCGGGAGAAAAACATAAAACATTTCTTTATAATTCTTTGTAGGCATCAACTTACTATTACAAATATTGTAGGAAACAACCTACTGGAGACACCAATCACCACTGATACAAGTCCCGGTAGGCACCGACCTAGTCGTATAGATCTTTGTAGAAACCAATATACTAGAGACACCAATCCCCATTGCTAAGCACCAACTTAGAAAGAGACACCAATCTGTGAGCTGCACCAACCTTCACCGAGTCTGCTTACTATTTTTTCCTTCACTAGGTTTGCGAGCTACTTCTCCCTTTACCAAATCTGTTCACTGCTTTTGCCTTCACTAGGTCTTATCACTACTTCTACCTTTATCAAGTATGAAATTTTTTTTTATTTCCAAATGGAAAATTTCCCAAAGGCTTTTGTTTTGGGCCTCTTACAAAGAATGAAATTGTACAACATGCTACATATCCTATTTTTCAAGTCTAATTTTGAAACTTTTACCTAAGCTAATTATGTATGTCTCCTTTATCTTTGCAAAATATCAATGTCTGAAACATCCTAGAAAATAAGTTATAGAAAAAGTGCCAAGATGACTTATTTGAAACTAATTTTAGGAGCATTTAAGAACCCTAAATTCCACATAGCATATCTTTGAAAGTATAGTGAAACAACATTTGATATTTTTACCACATGTACACAAATATATATCCTCTACCTTTTCAAAATATTAGGGTCTGAAACATCCCAAAAAATAAGTTATAGCAAAAGTGCCAAGATGACCTGTTTAAAACTGATTTCAAGAGCATTAAGGAACTCCAACTTCCCTGGGGCATATCTCCAAAAGTGTAGCGAACGAACATCATAGATTTTTAACACATGTACACCAAGATCTCTCCTGGATTTTGAATTGTGATCCCCTTCTTCATATTTTTGCAGGTGCTTCTTTTGTTTCAAATTCATTTTCCTAAGTTTCTTTATTTCTCTTAAGGAACAAATGAGTTCTTCTTCAAGATCTACTTCCACATCTGTTTCAACATTTTCCACTTCTTCCGAGTGTTAGCGTCAGAAGTCACTTCTGGATTGCTTGCAGGAGCAGAGCCCAACGCCCATCAGTTTTATGTCACTATTTGTTTATGATGGATGATCAAATGGAGATAATGGCTCTAGGAAGTATCACTCTAACTCAGGGACTGAGTCTGGTACGTAAAGAACAGAGGA